>CAUYON010110025.1:0-10687 GCA_963573935.1 Arctocebus calabarensis | reverse complement strand
ATGGCTGCAACCAAAAAATGTCTGGGTGCTGTGGCGGGCACCTGTAGTCCCAGCTACTTGGGAGGCGGAGGCAAGAGACTCGCTTGAACCCAGAAATTGGAGGTTGCTGTGAGCTGTGATGCCACAGCACTCTATCCAGGGGTGACAGCTTGAGGGTCTGTCTCAAAAAAAAAAAAAAAAAAAAGAAGAAGAAAGAGAGCTATTGCTACTGCGGTGATGGTGATGCTTAATTATGGAGCATTTGAGAGACCTAAGGTGAGAAGGAGCCTTGTCTTCTGACTCAGCCATTTCTTCCCTCTTCCCACAGATCCCCAGACCCTCTGTTGGGAAAGTGGATTGGCCAGGACAACTTACATGTAGTATCTTGCCATGGGGAGGGAACACATTGCTGCAATCAGGGGTGTCTGGTCCTGGCTGAGAAAGAGGAGAGAAGGGCTGTTAGAGAAGGAAGTGAGTGGGGCTGGGGGCAAGCACGCTGGGGCCAGAGCCACTCAGCCACAGGTTGCAAAGCTGCCCAGGCCTTTATCTATAACCAGCCTCTGGGGACCCACCAAGGTCTTGCCAGCTCGGCAGACTCCAGGTAGCTTTGTCTCTCCCTCCCTGGGGCCATTGGGAGCAAGTCTAGCTGGCAAGGGTGTGAGCCTAGAACCTGTGTGCAAACCTGATGACAGGTTGCCCTGAATAGCTAAGCTGGGATACTTCCCAGCCTTGAGAGTGGGGAGGGGTGTGCTCTAGCCTCTCAGTAGGCAGATAAAACCAGCTGAAACCCAACCCCACTGCCTATCTACCTGAGGGTCACCACACCCCCTCCCCCTACCTAGTACCCAGAACCTGAGCAAAGGAGGAAGACACAGCCAGGAGGAGTCTCCAGTCACAGCAGAATAGGCAGGGCCTCCCAGGAGAGGAGAAAACCATCCTTCCTAGCTTGGTCAAGACTCCCAAAGACAGCCCATATAAACTCCCCCATTCCTTTCCAGATGGAAAACAGCACTAGTGTTTTCGACAGTGAAAATCTAAAGTGAAAATTATGCCCCTGTAGAAATACCAGGCCACACGGTGTCTGTAAACTCTGTTTCTTCCCAGTAGATTATTTTGACCTAGAGCTCTTCTCTAAAATGACCACTCTTTGGAAAGGCAAAACCAGAACCTAGCATGGAAATAAACCCAGAGCCAATATGGACTTGGAAATTAGCACAGAAAAACAAATGCAAGGATGACTGTTAGGGCTGACGTTTACCAAGGAGATCTGATTCTCACCAAGCAAGAAGAAAAAATATAAGACAGCAGAAAATAAGAAGAGATAAGAGAGAATGAAGGTTTGAGAAAAGGAGCGGGGTGTGGAGAGGAATGGAATGATGCTGAGGGACCTTTGGGGAGGCAGAAAAGGAGGGAAGGAGGAAAAGTGTGTGCTGGGGCTTGGGCTTCCAACTGCCTGAGCTCCCTGGCATGATTTTAGATGGCATTTCTGAGTGGGGCAGGGTTTGCCACTCTGTCACTGTGGACAAGTCATTGTCTGTCCCTGGGCTTTGGGGTGGGATGGTAAGAGTTAGTGAGAGTGAAGGTAGTAAGAACTGATAAGGGTGCAATCCTGGACAGATGTCAGTTCTGGGAATCGAAGTCTTCAAGCATTCCACATACTTTGTCATTGCATGTGTTGCCCTTATTCTAAGGCAAATTATGAAGATGTTCGCTGCATTATTTTTTACCATAGTGAGATGTTGGAAATAATCTAAATGTTCAATAATAGGCTAAAAATTATGATGATTTTGGGTGGCGCCTGTGGTTTAGTGAGTAAGGCACTGGTCCCATCCATATACTGAGGGTGGTGGGTTCAAACCTGGCCCGGCTAAACTGCAACAAAAAAATAGCCTGGCATTGTGGCAGGCACCTATAATCCCAGCTATTGGGGAGGCTGAGGCAAGAGAATCACCTAAGCCCAAGAGCTGGAGGTCACTATGAGCTGTGACACCATGGTACTCTACCAGGGACAACAAAGTGAGACTTTGTCTCTAAAAAAAAAAAAAATTATGAAAAATTCAAGAATAAAGTGTGTGTGTGTTTGTTAAAGATGATCAATTGTAGAAGCCTGTTTTTTTTGCAGTTTTTGGCCGGGGCCACTTCTGATATATGGGGCCAGTGCCTACTGCTTTGAGGCACAGGTGCTGCCCAAAAGCCTTTTTTATGACATAAAAAGTTTCAAAATGTATTAGGTAAAAAATGCAGATTATAAGTCACATGTACATTATAAATCTGTTCAATTCCACACACATACAGAGAAATATGTACATAGAAATAAAGATAGGTGGTATTGTTATAGCATTTGCCTATGGCTAACTAGATAATGAGAATTTTTTTTTTTTTTTAAGACAGAGCCTCAAGCTGTCACCCTGGATAGAGTGCTGTGGCAACCTCCAATCACAGCTCACAGCAACCTCCAATTCCTGGGCTCAAGTGAGTCTCCTGCCTACGCCTCCCAAGTAACTGGGACCACAGGCTCCCGCCAAAATGCCCGGCCATTTTTTGGTTGCAGCCATCATTGTTGTTTGGCGGGCCTGGGCTGGATTCGAACTCGCCAGCTCAGGTGTACGTGGCTGGAGCCTTAGCCCATTAAGCCACAGGACCCGAGTCGATTATGAGAATTTTTTAAGCATCTCAACATTTTTCCTGTAATGAACACAAGTTTCCTTTGTAGTATAAAGTAAATTTAAATATTTTAAATGGAGTATTTGGTCAAAGTCATTGGCTCCCTCACATGCCTGCTCTTTGAATCACCTGAGCAACTCCTCATAAGTACTATTTTCTTTCTGGGCTGAAGGTTCTGATCTGGCAAGGATTAAAGTGTTTCATCTGCCTTGGGAACTGGTAGACTAGCTCAGTTCTTCTCACTCTCGAGGAAAGATACAAATCACCTGCAGCCCTTATTAAAATGCAATTCCAGTCTCTAGATCTGAATGGCACCTGAGACTATATTTAAAACATGCGACCAGCAATGGCTGGTGCCGGGACAGCAGCTGGAGTGGTCAAGGGCAGATGACACCTGACAGGTCATTCAGTGACCCTGCAATGACTCTCCGTGCGGGCCCACTTGTGATGTGCTCACCCTCAGACAAACCACTCAGGCTCCACTGGAGGCAGCAGCAGGATGCTGGGCAGCCTGGCAGCTGTGCCAGGACTAGGTAGTGCAGACCAAGTGGAGGGCCCCATAGGAGGCTGGACAGCAGGCTGATGACCCCCACTCTTGGCCAGCATCAGCTCATAGAGCTGGCAAAACTTCAGCACTGGTTCAGTCCAGCTGGATCCCTGGGTCCCTAGAAACCTCCCATCCTGGCATAGCCAAAAATACCAGTGTCTCCTTGATCAGGCCCCCCTGCCTGGGCCCTGGCTCAATTGTGTTGGGTAAGCAGGAGTGGGAAGCTGCCTCCCAGTCCGTCAGAAAGCCTGGGTGCTGATGCTGAGTCTCTGCCTTGGCTCTCCCAATGTGCCATGCACTCCACCCCCAACGTTTTCCCTTCCCTGTTGTCTCCAAATGACTTTTCACTGGACTTGAGCCTGCATCCCACTTTCGTTACTCTCACTTTTCCCCAGACATGGCCACTGACTGTCTCATAACTCCTTAATTCATAATGGTATATGTCCTGTATCATAGGCCATGCCTGAATAGCCCTGGGCTTTCCCGTGTTCTTTCACACACCCACCCGACCTATTCTCTTCTCATCCTCCTGCACGTCATCTGTATGGAATGTTCTCTTGAAGACCAAATGTTAACTTCTGCGGAACCAAATCTCTTTGTTTCCTTTGATGTTTGCTTGCTGTCCCCTTGCAACCCTTGACATTGACTCTCCACCCCTCTTTTTCTCTCCTTCTCAGCCCTATCATAGATTTTTCCTCCTTCTGGGGCTGTCCCTATTGCTGAAGTGACAAGCACTTCTACTTCATACTCCATGGAGCTAAAATTCATCAGTTTCTATGACTGCAATGATCATCTTGTCTAACCCCCAAACCCAGACCAACACTCTATTTTGCCCACAAGCTGTCTACAGAACAACCCCCTTGGATATCCTGCTGATAATCTGCCAAATATAACATAATATATCTAAACTCAAGTTAATTGTTTTCCCTTCTTCCCAACCCACTTATTCCTTTCAATTTCATTTCTCTCACTACCTTACTATTCCTCTCAGCAGTGATGTTCAAAACCTGAGAGTCATTGACAGTATCTCCCATTTCTCCTCGTCTAATGTTTGATTTGTCAATAGGCTCTGAAACATTGTTCCTTTAAAATATAACTTTGTAGGCTCGGCACCTGTGGCTCAATGGGCTAAGGCGCTGGCCATGTACACCTGAGCTGGCGGGTTTGAATCCAGCCCGGGCCCGCCCAACAGCAATGACGGCTGCAACCAAAAAATGGCCAGGCGTTGTGGCGGGCGCCTGTAGTCCCAGCTACTTGGGAGGTGGGAGGCAAGAGACTCGCTTGAGCCCAGGAATTGGAGGTTGCTGTGAGCTGTGATGCCACGACACTCTATCCAGGGTGACAGCTTGAGGCTCTGTCTCAAAAAAAAAAAAAAAAATATATATATATATATATATAAAACTTTGTAAGAGGGACTTTCTTTAACAAATGCAATCAGTCACCTACGGTGCATCTTAGCAGGGTACTGGTGAAACTTATTAAAGGTAGAGTATCAATGTCTTTATATAGTGATCAAGAAAATGCCATGAAGGCTATCTGTAACAATACGATAAAAATATTTCTGAATGTATATGAAGCACATTGTGCCCTATGATTGCACCAATGTACACAATTATGATTCAATAAAATTATGAAAAAAAAAAGAAATGAGGAAATGAGGTCTCACTCTACCTCCGGCTGGTCTCAAACTTGTGAGCGCAGGCAATCCACCCACCTTTGCCTCCTAGAGTGTTGGGATTACAGGTGTGAGTCACCTCACCCAGCCCAAGGGAGTGATTTTAGATTGAGCTGGGACAAGAGGGGCTTCTTCACACACATACACATACACACACTGTGAATTTGGAGGTTCAAGGTCCAGTAAGTTGAGGGTATCCAGTCCCATGGCAGAACGCATTTCTGCTTTGGGGAATGCATTTGAAGGGTTGTAGAGAGGGGATGAGAATTTCATGGTTAGACTGGAGTTTGGAGGCAAGTGGAAATAGATGCAAATTTTATGTTTTGGGGAAAAGTATTCGATCTTGGCTTAGAGGCAAAGTGAGATTTAAAAATATATTTGGTTAAAATACAGATGTAATATGCATATATTTAACATGCTCTGTGGATTGTACCAATATTAGTCCTGTGGTTTTGATATTGTTGTGTAGTCATACGGCGAGGTGTTACCACTGGGGGGGAAACTGGGCAAAGGGTACACAGAATCTCTGTATTATTTTTACTTTTTGCAAATTCCTGTAAATCTATGATTATTTTAAAATAAATGGTTAAAACATACATATTTACATTTGATTAAATGCAGTGTGATATCCTGAATTGGATCCTGGAACAAAAAAAGGACATGTGTAGAAAAACTGGTAAAATTCAAAAAAGTCTTTAGTTAAAAGTAATATGCCAATGTTAATTTCTTAGTTTTGACAAATGTATTGGGGTTATGTAAGATGTGAGCATTAGAGGAAATCGGGTGAAGGGTATGAGAGAACTCTCTGTACTATCCTCTGCAGCTTTTCTGTAAACCTAAAATTATTCCAAAATAAAAAGTCTATTTAAAACATGTGTATACACACACATACATATACATATGTATTTATATTTGAACACATCTAGGCACCCAGTGCTCTTAAAGAATACACTTTAAAGGATGCCTCCAGGATGGGTGAATAATTAAGGGCCCTTTCAACAAATGAGCTTCAGGATCACAGTTGCTCCCTAATTTGACCGTGTGGTCAGAGGGGCTCCTATAGAACTCTCAAAACCCAGTAGGAGTCCTGATCACTCATTACAGAGAGTTAATTGCAATACAGTCCCATTTTCCAGGTCAGAAACTAAGGCACAGATGAGAATGGATATAATTAGACTTCTGATTTCCTAGAATATTTAAAACCAAATTCTTACTTTTGTTCTTTAAGCATGAGCTTGGAAATGTATAAAATAATCTGTAAACTGGAGCTGTTTTCATTTTTAAAAAGGCAATGACCTTTGGCCCTTTTTCTGGGCTCTCTTCAAGATCAGCAGTTAAATTGGTAGGTGGGGTGGGGAAGCCAGTCGAAATGAAAGTATTAATTCAGGCTTGGCACCTGTGGCTCAACAGGCCAAGTCGCCAGCCACGTACAACCTGAGCTGGCAGGTTCGAATCCAGCCTGGGCCGCCAAACAATGACAGTTGCAACCAAAAAATGGCCAGGCGTTCTGGTAGTTGCCTATAGTCCCAGCTACTTGAGAGGCAGAGGCAGGAGACTCGCTTGAGCCCAGGAATTGGAGGTTGCTGTGAGCTGTGATGCCACAGCACTCTATCCAGGGTGACAGCTTGAGGCTCTGTCTCAAAAAAAAAAAAGAAAGAAAGAAAGTATTAATTCTGCACCTACTCTGTGCCTTGCACTTGGCCTGATGCCACCAAGGACCAATGGGCATCATATGTTTGGGGCACCTTGCGTCCATTCTTCTAACAACACCTGACTGGCCTTTGAGGGAACCACTTCTCCCTGCCAGATATGGTCCAGAGGCCTCCCACCAAGATGCCTGCCTTCCCCTGGTCAAGACTAGATGTGATCCCAACTTCTTGATGGAACATGAGGCATCCAGAGCTCCGGGCACAAAGGAAACATGCTCACAGCTTAGAGCCCATCACGAGTTTCCAAACTGGAAACCTATTGCTGTAGCCACATGGGTCCCCCAGGGTTCCTGGTCCCTGTCCTTGCTATAGCATCCTCCAGTATCCAGGAGCTGCCTTATCTTTGCACTAGACAGCTTTTTGCTTGTGTTCTCCAGAGTCCATTTTGTTATTTGAAATTCACAATTTCTAACCAATATACGTCCCATGGAAAGGAGGAGGAGGAAGAAGGGACTCCCATTCTTCATCCTATGTGTCTTTCCTTTCCTCCATCATCTTCCAAAGCTGGACATTACCCGGGGCCACTCTGGACAAGACCCTTCCTCCTCCTTTGTCGGAACTGCAAATATCGAAGTAAGTTACCAAATATGAAAGCCCTTGTACTCCATTTAGCCAAGAAGTGCTTTGTGCTCCCGAAGTATTTCTGTAGCGCTTGTTCAGGCGGGTACCTCCCACCCCACCAGGATCCTTGAGGTCACATCATTGCAAAACAAAGCACCATGGTCTTAGTCTAGTTTTCATAACAAAAGTTGCAATCACAGATGATCCTCTCTCTAAATTAGTAACTTTGAGGAGTGTCTTCCCTATTTGAAGTCACTTACTCTTGCAACATGGACTCTGATTAGGAGAGGACAGACCAGAGGAAACTATTAACAACATAGAAATCGAATAGAAAGAATTTCGCTGTGTCATGATCTGGAAGCTTCCATAAGTTTCGGATCAGAGGAGCCAGGCGGCTGATGGACTGAGTGGCTCCTGGTGGTGTCGCTGTGCCTGGACACCTTTTGGCTGCCTACTCCTCTCCGAGGGTCCCTAACAGAAGAACCGGCTTCGTGGGTGTGTGACCAGTCACACGGGCCAGCGCTCGGGAGCCTCCACGTCTGGGCAGTTGCTGTGTCGAAATGTGTAAGGACTTTTGGATAAGTGCCCCGTGAACTGTGTCTCCCATTCTGCCTCTCAGCTTTCCCCAGGGCTTCAGACTCTGCCATCCGCACCAAAACCCATAACCCACTATGGGATCACTTCCCAAGAGGGTCAGCTGAGTGGGACCGAGTGAGATCAGACTCCTCCCCCAAACCAAACTCAGGGCTGCCCAGGGACACACACAGAGGACCCCAGTCCCGGGGTACAGGCTGCCTCTGGGCACAGGTCAAAAACTGTTAGGGGCGGGTTCACAGAATCCAGGAAGGAACTTCTTGGTTTTGTGAGTTGTACCCATTTCGGGGTAGCATGAGTCTGCTTGCTCTGCCATAATGAAATGCCACAAACTGAGTGGCTTAAACAATAGAAACTGACAACCGTCCCACAGTTCCGAGATCCAGGCCTGCGCAGAGTCAGCTCCTCCTGAGGGTGGGGAGAATGTTCTTCTTGGCTGGTAGGTGCATCTTCTTTCCCCTGTATCCTCCCACGGTCTTCCGTCTGTTCCTACCTAGGTCCAAGTTTCCTGTTTGTACAAGGACACCAGTCCTATTGGATTAGGATCTATTGACCTTATTTTAACTGTGTTATCTTTTTTTTGTTTTTTGAGACAACATCTCTGTTGCCCCAGGCTGGAGTGCCATGGCATCATTCCGCAGCAACCTGAAACTCCTGAGCTCAAGCCATCTTTCCCACCTCAGCCTCCCAGAGTGCTAGAATTACAGGTGTGAGCCCCCAGGCCCAGCCTTAGTTACCTTCTAAAGACCCTGTGTCCACATACAGTCACATCCTCAGGTACTGGGAGTTGGGGTCTCAACATGTGAAACTGGTAGTGGGAGAGACACAATTCAGTTCATAGCTGAGATTTTTCTGGACTCTTTAAAATCAAGTTTTAATAGCTTAGCAATGTCTTTCTGGTCTGGATGCAGAGTTCTCACCCCCAGGGCCTGCCTTCCATTGACAGGAAGAGGCCTCGCTGTTACGACTGAGCCACCAGTGGACTGAGGCTGTACGTGGTTGGTGCTCTGGGGTGTGAGGCAGATGGGAGTTGCTCAACACTGGCTCTCAGATGGCCCCAGGGAGAGACAGCACAGAAGACAGGAGTCAGCTGGTCAACAGTTCCTGTGGGCCCCGAGCAGGAGGAAATGAGTGTGAGCCGAAGGATTCAGGAGAGACCGCTGGAGACTGGAGACGCCTTCTCTGCCTCCAGGACACCTGGGCCAGGTTGTGGCAGTGGTTCCCACAGGGTCTGGGAGCTCTGAAAACCTTAAGATTCTGATTCTGCATCTGGGGCAGGGCTTGGGCATCTATCTGTTCAGAGAATGCCCAGGCAGGGTGCAGATGAAACTAAATTGGGCCCAAGGCCAGAGGATTCGTATACTTTTGTACACGTTTGCAATTTTTCATAACAGAAAGTGAAGAAAGGAAGGGAGGGAAGAAAGACGGGAAGGAGAGAGGAAGGGAAGAAAAGGGAGGAGAGTAGGGCAGGAGGGAAGGAAGGAGAGGAGAGAGGGGAGGAAGAAGAGGAAGGGAGAAGAGAAAAAAAGAGAGGAAGGGGCTGGGCACAGTGATCATGCCTGTAATTCTAACACTCTGGGAAGCTGAGGCAGGAAGACCCCTTGAGCTCAGGAGTTCGAGACTAGCCTGAACAAGAGTGAGACCCTATCTCTGCTAAAAATAGAAAAACTAGCTGGGTCTTGTGGCTAATAGTCCCAGCTACTCGGGAGGCTGAGGCAAGAGGATTGCTTGAGCCAATGAGTTTGCAGTTGCTGTGAGCTGTGATGACACCAGCACTCTATACAGGGTGGTGAGACTGTCTCAGAAATAAAAGGAAAGAAAAGAAAGAGAGAAGAAGGGAAGGAGGGAGAGAGAAAGGAAGGAAGTCAGGGAAGGGAGGAAGAAAAGAAAGAGAGGAAGGAAAGAACGAACAAACAGAGGGAGGGAAGAGAAATGCTCCCGGGAAATGCCAACGCTCAGCTCCAGCTGGGACGGAGCAGGAGGAAGCCCTAACCCTGCCCAGTGTCCTCAGAAGAGGGGACACAGCGCCTCCTGATGGTAAGGAGGCAGCACTACCGGCATGAACGGCGGCCCTCAGGAGCTGAGTGTGACTCTGGGGCCAAGCCAGTGTGTGTCCCCGGGTTGACTGTGGAGCAGGGAGCAGGCTCTTAATGTTGGTCGTACCATAGCCCCCTCTGTCAGTCTAGCGAAGTTCTCAGGATAAAGGCATAAATTAAAGTCTGTGGGATTACAAAGCCAACCAATTATAATAAAATACAATTATCGAAAGATTTGATAAAACTAAATTTGGTGTAGGGTGGTATATGTGCCTCTCAGTAGCACGTGAAATAAGATCCAGTAGCAGCTGGTCTTAATTACAGCTGTAATTTGAAAAGTAGTGATGAAAATATTTCCAGTACTCTGCCACAACCCCAATGTGATTTCTGTTGTTAATACAGGTATTGCTGAAACAAAATCCCCAAACTTCCCAAGATGTGTTACCCACATTCACAAATAAAGGAAATGCTTGATTCCTATGAGAAGTCTGGACCTGGTGGCCTCCCAGTTGCATGTCCACAGGCTAGGAGGCTTCCTTTCCTCGGGGTCTGGCTGCTCTGAATTCCCATTTGTCATTCCACAAATATTAACTGAGGGCCTATTGTGTGTAGCAGGCACTTTGCACAATACAGACCAGGTCTCTGCCTTATCAAGCACGCATTTTACAGAGACAGATAATAGAAGAGATGCTATGTGCTCGACATTTAGGCAAGAGGTTCCTATTAGATATGTGATTTGTAAAAAGGTTTTGTGCATAACTGATATATAATTCTTTTTTTTTTGAGACAGAGCCTCAAGCTGTCACCCTGGGTAGAGTGCTGTGGCATCACAGCTCACAGCAACCTCCAATTCCTGGGCTCAAGCGAGTCTCTTGCCTCCGCCTCCCAAGTAGCTGGGACTATAGGCGCCCGCCACAACGCC
>CAUYON010110022.1:0-12467 GCA_963573935.1 Arctocebus calabarensis | reverse complement strand
AGGAGACAAGAGAATCACTTGAGCCCAAGAGTTTGAGGTTGCTGTGAGCTATGACACCAGGGCACTCTACCAAGGGCCACAAAGTGAGACTCTGTCTCCAAAAATAAATAAATGAATAAATAATAAAGATACTACCTTTATAAAAAATAAATAAAACTTCTTTGGTCCAAGCAATTCTCTTGCCTCAGCCCCCCAAGTACCTGAGACTATCGTGCCTGACACACCACCTGGATTTTTTTTTTTTTAAAGACGGAGGTCTCACTCATACTTAGGCTGGTCTTGAACTCCTGAGCTCAAGCAATCCACCCACACCTCAGCCTCCCAAAGTGCCAGGATTACATTTGTGAGCCACTATGCCTGGCCCAAGGAATGAATTTTTTTTTTTGCAGTTGTTTTTTTTTTAACCAGGGCCAGGTTTGAACCTGCCACCTCTAGTATATGGGGCCAGCGCCCTACTCCCTTGGGCCACAGGTGCCACCCCAAAGGAGTGAATTTTTAAATGATACTTGTCAAAATGGGTGCATCAGAATTACTGCAATTGTCTATTGTTATTACCTTTGTATATAAATTTTTGAAAGTCTATACTACTTAGATTAGTCTGTGAAATACTGAGTTATGATGAAAACAGCAGAGAACTGAGGATTCTCCTTCAAATAGTCCTATTTATTTGTCTGCAAAGTATTCATTCCCGGAGATTTTCTTATATATTTAATTGCTCCTTTTCCTTCCACTAGGCGGAGCCTCTATCCTCTTTGAAACTGTGTTCTCAGAACCCTGGCCATACCTAGCATAAAGTAAATGCTCAGTAACTCTTGAATGACTGTCATAAACATACACACACCTCTCCTATCAGCATAACTTTAAAAAACATATGTAAAGGCTCGGCGCCTGTGGCTCAATGGGCCAAGGCGCCAGTCACGTGCACCTGAGCTGGCGGGTTCGAATCCAGCTTGGGCCCGCCAAACAACAATGACAACTGCAACCAAAAAATGTCCAGGCATTGTTGTGGGCACCTGTAGTCCCAGCTACTTGGGAGGCGGAGGCAGGAGACTCGCTTGAACCCAGGAATTGGAGGTTGCTGTGAGCTGTGATAGCACAGCACTCTATCCAGGGTGACAGCTTGAGGTTCTGTCTCAAAAAAAAAACAAAAACAAAACATATGTAGGATAATACTAAGGGATGTACAAAAGGAAATAGAGCAGGAGACCAACCCACCCCCCTGAGAAACACACCAAACCAAAAACAACAAAGAACTTTTAAAACTCAAAAGCAGAGGTTCGGCACCTGTGGCTCAATGGGCTAAGGCGCCAGCCACATACACCTGAGCTGGCGGGTTCGAATCCACCTCGGGCCCGCCAAACAACAATGACGGCTGCAACCAAAAAATGGCTAGGCGTTGTGGCGGTTGCCTGTAGTCCCAGCTACTTGGGAGGTGGAGGCAGGAGACTTGCTTGAGCCCAGGAATTGGAAGTTGCTGTGAGCTGTGATGTAACTGCACTCTATCCAGGGTGAAAGCTTGAGGCTCTGTCTCAAAAAAAAAAAAAAAACTCAAATGCAGAATAGTGAGTGCTTCCTGTCCATGTTTCTGAATTTGTTTCATAATTAACATGCATTACTTTTTTTTTTTTTTTTTTTGAGACAGTTTCACTTATTAACCCTAGATAGAGGCTTGGCGCCTGTGGCTCAACGGGCTGGGGCACTGGCCACATACACCTGAGCTGGCAGGTTCGAATCCAGCCCGGGCCTGCCAAACAGCAATGACGGCTGCAGCCAGGGAATGGCCGGGCGTTGTGGCGGGCGCCTGTAGTCCCAGCTACTTGGAAGGCGGAGGCTGGGGACTCGCTTAAGCCCAGGAATTGGAGATTGCTGTGAGCTGTGATGCCACAGCACTCTATCCAGGGTGATAGCTTGAGGCTCTGTCTCAAAAAAGAAAGATTAAAAAAAAAAAAAAACCCTTTGTAGAGTGCCGTAGCGTCACAGCTCACAGCAACCTCCAACTCCTTGGGCTTAGGCGAGTCTCTTGCCTCAGCCTCCAGAATAGCTGGGACTACAGGCATCCACCACAACGCCTGGCTATTTTTTGTTGCAGTTTGGCCAGGGCTGGGTTTGAACCCGCCACCCTTGGTATATGGGGCTGGCGTCTTACCCACTGAGCCATAGGCACTGCCCAACATGTATTATGTTTACAAAGGATATTAAATGTTGCCTCATTTTTCTTTGCAAAATTGAAGTCTTTGTTTGTTTCTGAGTAGCTGGTCAAACCTGTTCCCAGGTGTTAGATGCTCACTAAGATGGAAGGTGACAAAAAAGTGCATAACATGAGGACTATGTTTAATTTAGGATTACTCCACAAAACATAACTGCTTGGACTTTTTAAAAAAGTTCTGTACATGGCTAATAACCTTTTCTATAGCTGATACTGGCTGCCAGCACCCATCTGTCACCAACAGTGACCAGAGTTTTGTTCTGTTGGGGGCAGAGTTCATTGCACAGCATGGGGTGGCCTGCCAGGCTGAATTCTCTCCTTGCAACAGGGAGCTATGAATCACAATAAGGTTATTGGAAGACTTGACCTAAATTCATAGCAAAACTTCATTTATTCCATCATCTGATTTTAAAAGGGGAAAAAGTATGTGTATGTTTCTGCCTGTGCACTTCTGTTAGCACTACTGCTTAATTTAGAAATTTATTAGAAGTAGACCAAAGCTTAACTTTATCTTTGAAATATGATTTTTTGATTTTCTTCTTTCACCTATTTATATTTTTTTATATTTCTACAATGAATAAGTACTGCTTAGGCGGCTAAGAAAATGATAGAAAAGAAACACAGTAACTACCAAATCAAATTCTCCCCATGAGACAATGCCCCACCAGAGGGGCAGGCTGTGGAAATGAGGGTGCTGCTGACTGCTGGTCCACTTCCCATCCTTTCTGAGCAATGGCAAGGTTAAGGGCTAGACCGTAGGTGGCCTATTGGACAGCACTCCAAGCTCAGGCCAATGTGTATGGTATTTCATCAGGAGAGTAGGTGGCAGCTGATCTTCTGTCCACAGTATCTTTTGGGTAGCTATGCTGATTACTGCAACAGATGAGGAAAAATAGATTTCTTCATATCTTAGAATCTGCATTAAATTCAGCAACAGAGTGATTCTGCAGTGCTCTCCCACCACACAAATAGGCTGACTATGAATTTCTACAAACGCAAAACCTCATTTCCTTTGTTTTCTCTCTTGACTCCACCTTGGGGTACTTCTGCATGGGGACTTACAGGCTTGTCAACTGGAGACCACATCGGGCCCACACTTTTTTTTTTGAGACAGAGCCTCAAGTTGTCACCTGGGTAGAGTGCTGTGGCATCATATCTCACAGGAACCTCCAACTCCTGGGCTCAAGTAATTCTCCTGCCTCTGTCTCCCAAGTAGTTGGGACTACAGGCACCCACCACAATGCCTGGCTATTTTTTCTTTGTTGCAGCTGTCATTGTTTGGTGGGCCCAGGCTGGATTTGAACCAGCCAGCTCAGGTGTATGCGGCTAGCGCCTCAGCTGCTTGAGCCACAGGCGCGGAGCCTTTTTATTTTTATTTTTTTTGAGACAGAGTCTCACTATGTCACCCTTGGTAGAGTGCTGTGGCATCACAGCTCACAGCAACCTCAAACTCTTGGGCTTAAGCTGTTCTTTACCTCAGCCTCCCAAGTAACTGGGAATATAGGCGCCTGCCACAATGCCCAGCTATTTTTTGTTGCAGTTGTCATTGTTGTTTAGTTGTCACTGGGCCGGGTTTGAACCTGCCACCCTTGGTTTATGTGACTGGTGCCATAACCACTGTGCTATGGGTGCCAACCCTGGGCCCACATTTTTGAGTTATTTTCCTTATAGTATCATTGCAAATCATAGATAATCTTCCTGGGGATAATCCAGATCTTCATTAATTTTTTTCCGAGGATGAGAAAACTAAATTTCTGTGCTTAACAGCAGGGAAACTTGGGTGGTGCCTGTGGCTCAGTGAGTAGGGCACTGGCCCCATATACTGAGGGTGGCAGGTTCGAACCTGGCCCAGCCAAACTGCAACAAAAAAATAGCCAGGCACCTGTAGTCCCAGCTACTTGGGAGGCCATGGCCAAACTGCAACAACAACAAAATAGCTTTGAGAGTTTGAGGATGCTGTGAGCTGTGACACTATGGAACTCTACCCAGGGTGACACAGTGAGACTCTGTCTCAAAAAAAAAAAAAAAAAAAATATATATGTGTATAGCTGGGCATTGTGGCAGATGCCTGTAGTCCCAGCTACTCGGGAGGCTGAGGCAAGAGAATCACCTAAGCCAAAGAGCTGGAGGTTGCTATGAGCTGTGATGCTACTGCACTCTACAGAGGGCAACAAAGAGAATGCCCTACTCACTGAGCAATAGGCACTGCCCTAGGCACAGCCTTTTATGGAGTGAAAAGAAAGCCTTAAAAAAATAAAATAAAATAAAAACTCATTTTCAGAGGCCCATGCACTAAACCTTGCTTGGATGAGCTAATCTGCCTTTTTTGGTGGTTGTTGTTGTTGGATTTTGTTTTGTTTTTGTTTGTGAGACACAGTCTCATTCTGTCACCCAGGCTGGAATGCAGTGGTGTCATCATAGCTCGCAGCAAACTCAAATTCCAGGGCTCAAGTGATCCTTGTGCCTCAGCCTACCAAATAGCTGGAACTACAGGTGCCTGTCACAATGCCCAGCTATTTTTTTTGTTGTAGTTGTCATTGTTGTTTGGCAGGCCCAGGCTAGTTTGAACTGAACCTGCCAGCTCTGATGTTTATAGTTACTGAGCTACAGGCGCTGAGCCCAGAATAACTTTTTTTTTTTTTTTTTAGATAGAGTCTGACTATGTCACCCTTGGTAGAGTGCTGTAGTGTCACAGCTCATAGCAACCTCCAACTCTTAGGCTTAAGCGATTTTCTTGCCTCAGCCTCCCAAGTAGCTGGGACTACAGGCACCCACTACAATGCCCAGCTATATATATATATATATATATATATTTTTTTTTTTTTTTTTAGACAGAGTCTCTCTGTGTCACCCTGGGTAGAGTTCAATGGTGTCACAGCTCACAGCAATCTCAAACTCTCTCTCTTTTTTAATTTTTTTTGTTTTTTTGCAGTTTTGGCTGGGGCTGGAGTTTGAACCTGCCACCTCTGGTATATGGGGCCAGTGCCCTACTCTTTTGAGCCACAGGCACCGCCCAGTGGCTATATATTTTTTGTTGCAGTTGTTTAGCTGGCCTGGGCAGAGTTCAAACCCGCCACACTTGTTGTTGTATGTGACTGGTGCAGTAACCACTATGCTAAGGAGTCCGAGCCACCAGAATAACCTTTTAGAAGCCTTCTGGGAAGAAGATTTGACCTTCCTCCTCAGTCCTGTTTAAAATTCAAGTGTGGGCTCGGCGCCTGTGGCTCAACAGGCTAAGGCGCCAGCCACGTACACCTGAGCTGGCGGATTCGAATCCAGTCCGGGCCCGCCAAAGGACAATGACGGTTGCAAAAAAAAAAAAAAAATGGCCGGGCGTTGTGGCGAGCGCCTGTGGTCTCAGCTACTTGGGAGGCAGAGGCAGGAGACTCGCTTGAGCCCAGGAATTGGAGGTTGCTGTGAGCTCTGATGCTATGGCACTCTATCCAGGGTGACCGCTTGAGGCTCCGTCTCAAAAAAAAAATAATAAAATTCAAGTGTGAGTCCTGGAGGTATTGAGAAAAATAAACCCCTTATTTGTTTCAGCTGCTGTTTTCAGGTTTCCATTAGAGGTGAAAAGCATTACTCATGGATTTTGAATTTGGAACTTGTAGTGTAGTGGTTCTCAACTAGAATTTTCCAGTGATTTTGTTCCCTAGTACATCTGGCAATATCTAGACATTTTTGATGGTAACAACTGGACCAGTAGTAGGGGTGCTACAGGGCTATGGCAGGAGGTACCAGGGATGCTGTTAAATATCCTACATGCACAGGACAGCTTTCCACAACAAAGAATTGTCTGATGCAAAAGGCCGGGGAAAGAGAAATCTTGCTGCAGTGGGATGCTGCTGGTGACCCTGGGTGTGCAGAGAACAAGCATTTGTTCAGGCACATGCCGTCCATTGTTAACACAGCCACATGGTGACTAAAGCTATAATGTTAGAGGAAATGACAAGAGAGAGAATTTTGGTGTGTGCTCTTTACTTTTACTCTTAGCAGAGTTCTGCAAGAGAGGAGTTGGAGATGAAAGAAAATACGGTTTTCCTAAGCAGGTGTTACTCTGCCTGGGCTTTTTAATAATGATCCCATAAATTGGACCCAAAGAATATTCATAGTAATGGATTCAAGTATTTGATAAAAGAGGCAACATAATTTTAGATTGGGCTGAATTTCATTGCTCTACCAAAATCAGAGATTACCAGAGATTTTTTTTTTTTAAGAGACAGAGTGTCATTTTATTGCCCTTGGCCCTTGGTAGAGTGCCATGGTGTCACAGCTCACAGCAACCTCCAACTCCTGGGCTTAGGCGATTCTCTTGCCTCAGCATCCTGAGTACCTGGGAGTACAGGCGCCCACCACAACGCCCAGCTATTTTTTTGTTGTTGCAGTTTGGCCCGGGCTGGGTTTGAACCCGCCACCCTTGGTATTGAGAGAGGATTCTAAGAAGGGGGAGGTCTGGGAGAACAGGTCTTCTCAAGGAGACCACAAGGATACACCTGCAGGGTCCTCTCCATGGTGACTCAGCTCTTGGGAATTTGTAAACTTAACTTCCTGGAACTTGGAAATTTCTAAGTTCTGTGAAATCCTGTAGTGCTATAGGGGCTGGACTAGCATTTCCAGCTTGATTCAAACTGGCAATGAGAAGGGTACCTGTGGGGTAGAACTTTTTGATTGTAGATAAAAAGGGAAAGATCAAGTCAGACGGGGAATGCAGCCATTTGGAATTCTTCCATGCCATAAGCTCCTGGCTGGTGAATAAAGCCCTTCCTCTTACAAACATGGTGTTTGGGTGCTCTTTCTCTCTGTTGGGCCTTGTCTTCCTGCAACATTTTATGGGGCCGGCACTCTTCTCACTGAGCCACAGATGCCACCCCTTATCAGAGATTTTTCACTTGACTAGAGCAATTAATATTTTGCTTGATTAGTTGGCTAAAGACTACTTTAACAGAAAATCTGCTGTGCATTCAATAATTGGGATAGAATAGATAAGATGAAGGTTAATTTTATGTGTCAACTTGACTGAGCACAGGATGCCCAGATGTCCTGTTAGACACTATTTCTGGATGTGTCTATGAGAGATCAACATTTTATTATTTATTTATTTATTATTTTTTTGAGACAGAGCCTCAAGCTGTCACCCTGGATAGAGCACTGTGGCATCACAGCTCACAGCAACCTCCAATTCCTGGGCTCAAGCGAGTCTCCTGCCTCCGCCTCCCAAGTAGCTGGGACTACAGGCACTCGCCACAACGCCCAGCCACTTTTTGGTTGCAGCCATCATTGTTGTTTGGCGGGCCGGGTTGGATTCGAACCCGCCAGTTCAGGTGTATGTGGCTGGCGCCTTAGCCAGTTGAGCCACAGGCACCAAGCCGAGAGATCAACATTTTAATTGGTGGACTGAGTAAAGCCGAGGTCCCTCCCTAGTGTGGATGGGCATAATTCTGTCTGTTGAGGGCCTCAATAGAAACAAAACAGGGGGCAGCGCCTGTGGCTGAAGGAGTGAGGTGCCAGCCCCATATGCCGGAGGTGGTGGGTTCAAACCTGGCCCTGGCCAAAAAAAAAAAAAAGAAAGAAAACAGGGCATGGTGATAGGTGATAGTATCTGTACGGGGTAGTCCAGGAGGAAGTAGCATAGACAATATGGGGAAATACCATAAACAAAAGACATGATTTTGGTCTTACAGTCCAATTGTAAATGTAAATAACTTTAATAAAGGCAAATCATCTTCTTAATGGTTTCTACTCAACGTCGTTAACATAAGACAAGAAGTAAGAAGGGAAAGATCAGGAGGATCTCTGCATAGTTAACTAGACAAAGAAAGGGCTACGTGACTTCTCGCAGAGGGAGCATGAAGAAAGGTATATGTTTGTTTCGGGAATGGAGGAGAAGTAGTTGGGGGTTAATTCCCTGAATGTTCCCCAGGCTGTGGGGGCCCTGCTGCTTTATAGCCCGCTCTCCACACATTAAGCGAATTGGCATGTCTCAATTGTCTAGTCTGAGTGAGCTTAGGTGTGCGTTTGCAAATGTGGCTGCAATGGAATGGACTGTCCAGGGCTGGTTTACACCTTGCACCTTGTATAGCCAGGACTCTGAACTGGAATAACTCGGTAAGTAATTATCGTATTTACTTTTATTAATCTCTCTTAAATATACATATAGCTTATAGCTTACATTTATTTCAATGTTTAAGATTTGAAGTGTTTTGCATCTTTTTTTTTTTTTGAGATAGAGCCTCAAGCTGTCTCCCAGGGTAGAGGGCTGTGGCATCACAGCTCAAAGCAACCTCCAACTCCAGGCTTAAGCAATTCTCTTGCCTCAGCCTCCCAAGTAGCTGGGACTACAAGTGCCTGCCACAACACCCAGCTATTTTTTTTTGTTGTTGGCTGTAGTTGTCATTGTTGTTTGGCAGGCCCAGGCTGGATTCGAACCCACCAGCTCGGGTGTATGTGGCTGGCACCTTAGCCGCTTGAGCTATAGGCTCCGAGCCAAGTGTTTTGCATCTTTATTTAGAATTCTGGTGATGTTTCTGTGACCGGGAACTGTCTCTTTCTCTCTCTCTTTTTTTTTTTTTGAGACAGGGTTTTAGTTGCCCAGACTGGAGTGCAGTGGCATCATTATAGCTCACTGCAGCCTCAAACTCCTGGGCTCCAGTGATTCTCCTGCCTTAGCCTCCCTAGTAGCTGTGACCATAGGCAAATGCCTTCATGCCCTGCTAATTTTTTCTATTTTTGATAGAGATGGGGTCTCACCTCCTGCTCAGGTTGGCCTCCAACTCCTGGTCTCAAGTGCCTCAGGTGGATCCTTCCACCTCAGCCTAAGAGTGCTAGGATTATACATGTCACCTTCCCAACCTGGCTGAGGAATTTAACTCTGACTTAATATCAATTAGCCTATGGTAAAATTGGTTTCATTATATGTTGTTTTGCTTAAAGTCAGAGTTTCTCAGGAGAATCGCTTGAGCCCAGGAGTTGGAGATTGCTGTGAGCTGTGATGCTACAGTACTCTACTGAGGGGGACAGCCTGAGGCTCTGTGTGAAAAAAAAAAAAAGTTGCTGTTTTCAAGAACCTCTCAATGATTTTTTTTTTGAGACAGAGCCTCAAGCTGTCACCCTGGATAGAGTGCAATGGCATCACAGCTCACAGCAACCTCCAATTCCTGGGCTCAAGCGAGTCTCTTGCCTTGGCCTCCCAAGTAGCTGGGACTACAGGCACCCGCCAGAACACCTGGCCATTTTTGGTTGCAGCCGGTATTGTTGTTTGGCGGGCCCGGGCTGGATTTGAACCCACCAGCTCAGGTGTACATGGCTGTCGCCTTAGCCCGTTGAGCCACAGGCGCCAAGCCACCTCTCAATGATTTTAAGTGAAAACTTACTGTGTCTATACATATATAAATTTTAATTATACATGTATATATAATATAAACATACAGGGTGGCCATAAAGTTCATGTGCAATTTAAAATAGTAAACTAACACAAACTTTATGGCTGCCCTGTATGTGTTCTCATATTTCTCTGGAGATCCCTAATCCAGATATGTGTATGTGATTATAGGCTAAACTAAATGAAGCTGACATTCCAGAACTTGCTTCGTTTAATGTGAACTAAGGGAAGGAATCCCAAGACATAAATGGAAGCCAGCTATAACAAGTTTGTTTTCCACCCGGTACGTCCAGAAAATTTCAGAGTTTGGTGTTTACTACAGTTTTGAAATTGGAGGGCATCACAGCAGAGCATAATTATTTGGAAAATGGGTGGGTGATTAGGACTAATGAGATAATGAAATTCTAGCAAGTGGGCTAGAAAAGTCCTAAAAGAAAAGATACATAAAATCATTGGGGAGTGGGGTGGTGCCTGTGGCTCATCGAGTAGGGCACCAGCCCCATATACCGAAGGTGGCGGGTTCAAACCCAGCTTCGGCCGAACTGCAAAAAAATAGCTGGGCGTTGTGGCGGGCTCCTGTAGTCCCAGCTACTCAGGAGGCTGAGGCAAGAGAATCGCCTAAACCCCAGAGTTGGAGGTTGCTGTGAGCTGTATGACGACACAGTACTCTACCGAGGGCAATAAAGTGAGACTCTGTCTCAACAACAACAACAACAAAATCATTGGGGAGTGTTTATTTTAGAGAATCATTGTAGCATTTAGTTCAAGAAACACCTGTGGTGGGCACCTGTAGTCTCACTACTTGCGGGAGGTGGGGGTGGGTGCGCAAGAGAATCACTTGAGCCCACGAGTTTGAGGTTGCTGTGAGCTATGACACTACAGCACTCTACCAAGGGCAACAGAGTGAGACTCTGCCTCAATAAATAAATAGATAAATAAATAAATAAAATTAAAAATACTTAGGGAGATACTACAGAATTTTCTCCATGATTATCCCCTTCTCAGGTTGCAACAGTTTCTGGTCAGTGAAAAGAAGCCAGAAATGACAGAAGTAGGACGAAAGGAGAACAGGCTGAACAGGCTGAACTCGTTTCAGATGAGCACCCCCTGGGGATAGCCTTGTTCCAGGCATAACCAGTACAGAGGAGACAATACTCCTGCCCACCTGTAACTAGGGGAAACCAGCCTGGTCCTCCAGAATGCTTTTTGGGGAGTTCTCCACACTCATTCTGTAAAAGCATTCTGGTGTAGACTACTGGTATTATTAGGGCACAGGGCAGTCTTCAAGATACTCTTGGAAGGTATAGGCTTAGCCATGGAGCAGTATCAAGGGCACATGAAGGCATCCTGGAAGCCTCAGAAGTGAAGGGAATTTAGGAATTCCCTGGAGTATTGGGGCTCAGCTTCTCCTTGGCTCTTTCATTGTTCAACTAAGAAATAAAAAATACAAATGTCATCGCCTATTCTCTAAAATGGTGGAAGAACAAGATCACCAAGGAACATTATGGTGGCTTAAAGGTACACACATTTATATATCTAAACTAGAGACAGAATCACTTTTTTTGGCTAATTCTCTGCAGCTTGTAATAATCTGTAGTGAAATAGTGACAATGACCCCCCTACTACCATGTGCATTTGTCAACATTTCATTATATACAGTATCGTTTTCTCTGCAAATGCTCTCCTCTCTTCTTCACAGTCCAACTCAGTGCTATTTCCCTTAAAGCTGTCTCTAACCTCTTTCAGGATCAATCCCTTCCTTGGTTCTCTGACCTTCTCTTAATGTTGGGTATCACATACTGCCTTTTGTATCCACCTGCCCTTGCCCTTGACATTCCAAGGTCTAGATCTTATTCTCTTGTCTCCCTCCTATAATCCTTTTCTTTCTTTCGTTTCTTTCCTTCCTTTCTTTTCCTCTTTCCTCCCCCCATTCCCTCTACTCTCCTCCTCTCCCCTTCCCTTCCTTTGACAGAGTCTCAGTCTGTTGCCCGGGCTAGAGTGTCATGGCATCAACCTAGGTCACCAGCAATCTCAAAACTGCTAGGTTCAACTCTCCCCTCAGCCTCCTGCATAGCTGGGACTACAGGTGGCCCCCACAATGCCTGGCTAATTTTTCCATTTTAGGTAGGGAGGGTGTCTCACTCTTGCTCAGGCTGGTCTCACTCCTGAGCTCCTGGATTTTCTTGCCTTGGCCTCCTAGAGGGCTAGGATGAAGGGCGGGAGCTCCTTGCCCCTCTCCTAGAATTCAGTTTCTTGCATAGATATCTTTTTTTTTTTTGTAGAGACAGGGTCTCACTTTATCGCCCTCAGTAGAGTGCCATGGTGTCACACAACTCACAGCAACCTCCAACTCCTGGGCTTAGGTGATTCTCTTGCCTCAGCCTCCCAAGTAGCTGGGACTACAGGCGCCTGCCACAGCGCCCAGCTATTTTTCTGTTTTGCAGTTTGGCGAGGGTGAGTTTGAACCCGCCACCTTCGGTATATGGGTCCGGTGCCCTACTCGCTGAGCCACAGGCGCCGCCCAGATATCTTCAGTAAGTTACAATTTGTGTCCAAGCTCACGGTTTATTTTACTTAATTCTCAAATAGATAAGTTAAGGTTTGCCCAAGGTCACAAATTTCTACTGGTAGGTGACAGAGCTGGGTTCTACCCTATTTACAGGCTGAAAATAAATTCTAGGCTATGTTTTTTTTTTTTTTTTTTTTTTGTAGAGACAGAGTCTCACTTTATTGCCTTGGGTAGAGTGCCGTGGCGTCACACTGGTCACAGCAACCTCCAGCTCTTGGGCTTAAGCGATTCTCTTGCCTCAGCCTCCCTAGTAGCTGGGACTACAGGCGCCCGCCACAGCGCCCGGCTATTTTTTTGTTTTGCAGTTCGGCCGA
>CAUYON010110021.1:0-23531 GCA_963573935.1 Arctocebus calabarensis | reverse complement strand
GTCCCAGCTACTAGGGAGGCTGAGGCAAGAGAATCGCTTAAGCCCAAGAGCTGGAGGTTGCTGTGAGCAGTGTGACGCCACGGCACTCTACCCAGGGCGATAAAGTGAGACTCTGTCTCTACAAAAAAAAAAAAAAAACTTAACTCTTTTGTAACAATCCTAGCTTAAACACATCATACAGCTGTATGAGAAATATTTTCTTTATAGCCTTATTCTACAAGTTTTCTATTTTTTAATTTTTTTAACATTTTAAACTTTTTTGTTAAAAACTTAAGACATAAACACACACATTAATCTTACCCAGGGTCAGGATAGCACTTACTTCCACCTTCGCATCTTGTACTTTAAGAAGCAATAACACATAGACCTGTCCTTTCCTGTGATAACTCCTGAAGCACTTGCTTGAGGCTGTTTTGCCCTTTTTTAATAAATAAAAGGAATACACACTAAAATAATAATAAAAAGTATAATGTAACAAATACATAAACCAGTAATATTATCGAGTATTATATAGTGTATGTAATTGTATGTACTGTGTACTTTCATAGATTGGCAGCATAGTAGGTTTGTTTACACGAGCATCACCACAGACATGAATAACACATTGTGCTAGGATGTTAAAGATAGCTGTGAAGTCACTAAGTGATAGGAATTTTTCGACTCTTTTATAATCCTATTAGACCACCATAGTTTATGCTTCCTGTGACCAGGATGTTTTGAAGCAACACATGACTTTACTTAATGACTTTTGAGAGTTAAATAGTTTTCTGTTTATAGTTTTTTTCCATTACATAGTTTTTCATTGGTAGTTACGTTTCTCATTGTCACTCTGGTTGTAATTTGATGTCCCAGGTAAGGTGCTCTTGGAGAGAATATGCTGACTTGGAAAACCTAAGTTTTCCAGCCTGGTTCCCTTGCCAGTTTTTTCCCCCCCTGAAGCTCATAACTTGGCACTTTTGTTAATACATTAGTCTTTGTATACTTGAAGAATATGGGTCTACTTGTGAAAAACTGATCTCCTATGTGACTAACATAGGAGCTTTTAAGGCTGAGAGGACTAGTGCCTGAATGTTGATGCATTTACCAAGATAAATTCTAGCTTACAGTGACTTCCCTGGGCTGCCAGCCAACCTCCCTCAGGGAGATACTCCTTTAAGGTTTTACAAAATCAAATTGTAATGACGCTGCTGGATAGAAAATTTTAGGGAAAAGTTTGGGTATTCATACATGTCTTGTAAGTAGAAAGTGTTAAGAACAAAGAGAATAATAGCCTTAACTGCACAGCAGGGATGCTGTGATGATAATTAGATTTTGGAGAGAGGCCTTTAAATTAACTAGTATGAGTGCCTACTGCGTATACAAGCACTATCGATGTTTACAAAGAGATGCTCCTTAAGGAGATTAAAAAGATATATACTCAAGAGACATTTAAATAGGTGCAAAAACAGTATGTCATTAGGGAGTTATAATAAATCAAGTGTTTTCAGCCATAAGTGCTGAAGTAAATTGGAATATAAAGTGATAGAACCAAAATAGAGGTCTTCTTAGCATTTGTCCTTATTATAATTAACTTTTCTATAACTGTTAACATTTTTTAATATTAGCAATGTTAATAATAACAAATATTATTTGCTATTAATCCTCTGAAAACTGAGTGCAAAAGCTGTCACATTCACTGTATCACTATAGTGTTTATATACAGTGTGTCATGGAGTTGATTTTCAATAAATACTTGTCGAATGAATGGATCTTGAAAGTTTTTGAAAGATAAAATAGGTTATCTACTGTATTGCAAATTTTTTTCTTTTTTTCTTGTATGTCTTTTTATTCTTCGTAACAGTATTGTGATATGAGAATGTTCCCAATTTAAAAATGAAAAAACCTAATCCGATTAATAGATTCCAAGATTAGAATCTAGTTTTGTGTAGCATCTGAGCATTTGTTGCTGCATTACAATTAGCAAAAGGAGAGCAAAGCCAGTTAGTCATAAGTGAATTTGTGACTAGTCAGGTAAATATTAGAAAGTAGTGGAAAATGAATAAGACTTAGATTATGGAAAACATTGCAGCCTCCTGAGCTGGAGATTTATCTTGAAGACTGGAGTGAGCTCAAATATTTTGAGCAAGGTAAAAATATGGTGAGTTGCGGCACCCATAGCTCAGCGGTTAGGGTGCTGGCCACGTACACCGGGGCTGCCGGGTTTGTACCTAGCTTGTACCTGCTAAACAACATTAACAACTGCAACAACAACAACAAAATAGTAGCCGGGCATTGTGGCGGGTGCCTGTAGTCCGAGCTACTTGAGAGACTGAGGCTAGAGAATTGCTTAAGCCCAAGAGTTTGAGGTTTCGTGTGACATAATGAGATTCTGTCTCAAAAAAAAAGATAAACTAGAAAACAATAAAGAATTATGGCCCTATGGACAGCTTGGAATTCTGAGATCTAGAACTCTGAGAGAATAAATTTCTTAAGTAAATTTGTTTTAAGCCATACCCTCCCCCAAAATACAAATTTGGGGGAAAAGAATCTCTAAAACTCCTACAGAGAAAACCTATTAAAAAGGACAAAGGTGGGGGAAAAAAGAAAACAATGAAGAAGCTATTGTAATAATTCTGTTGTGAGATAGTTGGTTGAACTAAGGCAGCAGTAATGATAGAAGGAAAATGGAAAGATTTGTAGCACTAGCAGGATATGAAGATGAAAGTTAAGAATCTGAAGTTAGGCGCGGCGCTTGTGGCTCAACGGGCTAAGGCACCAGCCACGTACACCTGAGCTGGCGGGTTTGAATCCAGCCCAGGCCCGCCAATCAACAATGATGGCTGCAACCAAAAAATGGCTGGGCATTGTGGCAGGCACCTGTAGTCCCAGCTACTTGGGAGGCAGAGGCAGGAGACTCGCTGGAGCCCAGGAATTGGAGGTTGCTGTGAGCTGTGACGCAACAGCACTCTACCCAGGGCGACAGCTTGAGTCTCTGTCTCAAAAAAAAAAAAAAAAAGAATCTGAAGTTAGACTGGTTGATTAGGAGACTCTCAATTAGATATTAAATTAGATATTACAAATTATATGTTAAACAGGAAATAGTTACCTTTGAAGTCTATTATTTAAATGGCTAAGAAACTCATCGGAAGTGCTTAGTCACTGGCTGGAAATAGGAATTGAGGTTTGAGATGTCAAAACTAGCAAGAGAAGTTGGTAGGGAGGATAGAGGTATTTAGTTCAGAGATGGCAATTTTCAAAACTGTTTAGGGAATACTTTCAGAGTGCCAGGAGTTTATAGATTGAGTCTTAGAGAAATACAATTTTTTTAATTTTTAGTAAATCATAGTTTTGTACATTAATGCAATCATGGGGTACAATGTACTGGTTTTATATACCATTTGAATTATTTTCATCAAACTGGTTAATACAGAGAAATACATTTCTGATTATAGTGCCTTTTCCAAGTCTCCCCCCCACTGTTTACACCTATAAATAACTACTGTAATCTCAGAAAAGTAATCACATATTCTTCTTAGCAAAGTATCTCAAGAATAGAAGAAAAAGTATCCAATGTACTCAGCCCTACTATGAAACTAATCTGTAGCTTTCATGTGAAGGCTATAATCCAATTATAGTACAAGAATATGGGGAAAGGAGCAAGGGAGGGGAGGGGAGAGGAGAGGGGAAGATGGACAGAGGGAGGGTAATTGGTGGGATCACACCTACAGTGCATCTTAGAAGGGTACAGGTGAAACTTACTAAATGTAGAATATAAATGTCTTAACACAATAATTAAGAAAATGCCATGAAGGCTTTGTTAACCAGTTTGATGAAACTATTTCAGATTGTATATGAAACCAGCATATTGTACCCCATGATTGCATTAATGTACACAGCAATGATTTAATAAAAAAGGAAAGTAATCACATAATTTGTGTATGAATAATGCATTTTTTTGTTTTTGGTAGAGACAGAGTCTTACTTTATCACCATTGGTAGAGTGCCATGATACAGCTCACAGCAACCTCCTACTCCTGGGTTTAGGTGATTCTCTTGCCTCAGCCTCTCGAGTAGCTGGAACTGCAGGCACCCGCCATAATGCCCGGCTATTTTTCTGTTGTAATTTGAGGCTGGTGCCCTACCCACTGAGCCACAGGCACCGCCCTGAATAATCATTTTTTATGAAACCTGGGGTCGCTTATCATTCTCTTATCTTCAGAAGAAAAGAAAGCTTATTTTGTATGTCTTCACTATTTTAATTTAATATTAAATTTAACTTTACCAGAATTGACATCGAACTTCGTTTCCTTGCACGATTAAAACATTTAATCATTGTTAATAATAACTGGCTACTTTATCAATAATTATTCATTCCTGTTTTTTTCCCCTTCCCAGAGGTCAGTATTATAGAAACTTGTTGTCATTACCAATAAAGTCTTTAAAATTGACAAATCCTTTCTAATCTTAACACGTTTGGTTTTTTGCCCCAAGCTTGCAGATCAGTTTTGTAATGCCATTGGAGTGTTGCAGCAATGTGGTCCTCCTGCCTCTTTTAATAATATTCAGACAGCAATTAACAAAGACCAGCCAGCTAACCCTACAGAAGGTAAGTTTTCTTGACTTCTCTTAGTTTGATTCTCATATTTCTTATAATCCTCTAAAATTAGAATTATTGAAAAAATTCAACTTATTTGTGGCTTTTTCTAAAAATGTTATTGGAGGATGTTTACTACAAGTTTTGTCATAAAAGAATTGAATTTGTTATAGTTAATTCAGGTACCATAGTTTTATTCATATCTAATAACAGATTATTGTTATGGTTCCTTTAGAGGAGAATTTTTATGAATTTCACTGAAGTTTACTTGAGGGTCCTCAATAAGGAATGCATTTCATTTATTTATTCAAGTGGCCACCATGTTGTCCTAATAAATGAAATCAAATACATTGTGTTTAATTTACAATTTGAGCTAATGTGTAATAGGAATGATGTGTTAGAATTACATTTTAGGTTCGGTGCCTGTGGCTCAACGGGCTAAGGCGCCAGCCACGTACACCTGAGCTGGCGGGTTCGAATCCAGCCCAGGCCTGCCAAACAACAATGGTGGCTGCAGCCAAAAAATGGTGGGGCGTTGTGGTGGGCGCCTGTAGTCCCAGCTACTTGGGAGGCAGAGGCAGGAGACTCACTTGAGCCCAGGAATTGGAAGTTGCTGTGAGCTGTGATGCCATAGCACTCTATCCAGGGTGACAGCTTGAGGTTCTGTCTCAAAAAAAAAAAAATAACATTTTAATCATTAGAATCATTGGATTAGAATTAGATTAAAATCAGTAGAATCTCAATATAGAAAAAGTTATTTCAAGTTTTCTGATGTCATTGACTTAAAATTTAATTTTTATTTCTGGAAACTGAGGGTCTCTAATACACTAATTTAATAATACCTTTTCCTAGAGTATGCCCAGCTTTTTGCAGCACTGATTGCGCGAACAGCAAAAGACATTGATGTTTTGATAGATTCCTTACCCAGTGAAGAATCTACAGCTGCTTTGCAGGTAAAAGAATTTTACCAGTAATAGAGAGTTTTGAATTAAGGAGGTAGATGTGATACCTTTTGTCTTTGTTCATTTATGCTGCTATAACAAAATACCTGAGACTGGGTAATTTATAAGGAACAGAAATTTATTTTTTCACAGTTTTAGAGGTGGAGATGTCTGACATCAAGGCATTAGCATCTATTGAGGGCCTTTTTTCTACTTCCTCAATGGCAGAAGGGTAGGAGAGGAAGATCACCTCCTTCCTCCTGGTGCCCTTTTATAAGGGTCCTAAACCCATCTTTGAGGGCTCTGTCCTCATGACTTAATCGTCTCTTAAGGACCTTACCATTTAATATGATACTGTCACAATGGGGATTAGGTTTTAACGTATACATTTTGGAATAGTCAAACTATAGCATCTTTTTGTTATGGTATTCAAAGTTACTTTAACATTAAGTTTTAATATGAAAGTTTTACTAATTATGAGTTGGTATAGTTTATTATAGATTGTATTCAATATATAAAGTCCAGTTTTGAGTTATAAAGAAACCTCTCATTTTCCTAAGTTTGTCTCTTCCTTGTGAGCAATGAGAGGAGTATCCAGTGGCCTTCTGGATGTGGAGTAGAATAGTGTCCAAAAGTAATGCAGAAGGGAGTCACGTGTAGATGTTTAGAGATCTCTAATTGAAAATTCATTCTTTTAAATAATTCATATAATGAAAATTCTTAAGTTTGATTTTTTAGAATTTTTGCTTCTGAAAAATATATCACAATACATTTTAAAGTCAATCAGATTTCTTTCTTTCCATCTTAACTCTAATGATTTTTAAATTTGTGTCCTTTAAAGGCTGCTAGCTTATATAAGCTAGAAGAAGAAAACCATGAAGCTGCCACATGTTTAGAAGATGTTGTTTATCGAGGGGACATGCTTCTGGAAAAGATACAAAGTGCTCTTGCTGATATTGCCCAGTCACAGCTGAAGACAAGAAGTGGTACCCATAGCCAGTCTCTTCCAGATTCATAGTTCCAATGAATACCGCATAGCTGAAAAAAGAACTGTTTTCAATGCCATTAAGAATTCTACATCAGATTTAGGTGTAAGCTTTATCAACATTTATAGAAACATTAAATTTTGACATGTGTTACCTTTTTCACCATTTTTAATAGTCTGTTTTAACTTTGATAAATAAGCTTATAAAATTGTGATTGAATCAGCTTTAAACCATTCTAACATTTTTTATCTGCATAAAATTATCACAGCAGATTGCATTAATCATAATTAAATATACTGTAAAGTTCTTTTGTGATAGAATTTATATCTTTATTTTTGACATGGTTCAAATCAGAAAAAATGTCCTCAAGTTAGTGGAGAAGGTGGTAAGTGCAGAAATGGGGTACCTTTTAGTTTAGGTTGGTATCTTTCTACCTCTTAGAAGTAGCAGTATATAAATTGGAGCTTTGGGCAAGAAAGTTCCTAAAACTGTATTGCTTTTAAGAAATAGTGTTAGTCTGGCTGGATGTAAGTAAGTAACTTATTATTCAGATCTTTTCCTCTTCCAGAACCTCATATCTCTTCTAGTTCATCTGCACATTTGTTTTTATTAAGAAGTCCTCTTCTCTGTCTGTGGAATTCTCATGCTATTTCGAGAGAATTTTTCTTCATCCTCAACTATTTTTTTCCCATATCCTTTTACCTGCTTTTTTACATCCTTTCCCTTAATTTGCTTGTCATCACAGTGAAGTATGTTTCCTAAACCATCAATTCCTTCTCATTGTATTTATCTGAAGGTACTGTCTTTTTGCACTTATTAATACTTCACCTTTCATTCTAATTAGACCAGAGATATTTCCACTACATCAGTACTTCATTATTATTTTTTGCATTTCACCTCAGTTGATTAATGCAATCTGCCTTTGGGTCTTTTTTTATAAATTCTTTGCCTAGGCCAATATCTATGAGAGTTTTCCATCTGCCTTCTTCTAGAATTCTTATAGTCTCATGCTTTAGGTTTAAGTCTGTTATCCATTGTAAATTAATTTTTGTGAGTGATGAGAGGTATAGATTCTAGTTCATTCCTCTACATGTGTCTATCCCAGAACCATTTATTGAATAGAGATTCTTTTCCCCATTGTATATTTTTATCTGCTTTTCAAAGATCACATAGTATTATGAGATTGGTTTTATGTGTGGGTTTTCTGTTCTACTTTGGTGTCTCTGTTCTTGTGCCAGTACTGTAAACATAAAATTATGTTTTCTAGATCTGCAAAAAAATGACATTGGTATTTTAATGGAGATTGTATTGAATCTGTAAATCATTTTGGATAGTATAGACATTTTAACAATGTTAATTCTGCTGATGCATGAGCATGATATTTTTCTATTTGTTTTTTTCTTCTGCACTTTCCTTCCTCAGTGTTTCGTAGTTCTCCCTGTAGAGGTCTTTTACTTGCTTGGTTAAATACATTCCTAGGTATTTTGTTTATTTTGTTGCTGTTGTGAAAGGCATAGAGCTTTTTATTTGATTCTCAGCTAGGCCTAGTTTTCTTTTTAGTGTCCTTTACTGACTTTGATATCAAGGTGCTATTGGCTTCATACAATGAGTTGGGGAAGATTCCTTCCTTCTTATATTATAAAATAATTTCAGCAGTACAGGTAACAGTTATTTGTATGTCTGGTTAAATTTGGCAGGGAAGCTACCTGATCTGGGACTTTGTTTTTTGTTTGGAGGCTTTTTATTGCTGTTTCAGTTTTATTACATGATACTTATTTGTTCATGTTTTCTGTTTATTCCGAATTGAGCTAGGGAGGTGTGTGTTTCGAAGAATTTGTCCATCTTTGTCCTCGATGTTTTCAAGTTTATGTGCATAGAGATTTTTGTAATATTCAGAGGTATTTTATATTTCTTTGTTATCAGTTGTGATATTTCCTTTTTTTTTTAGCGTATCTTTCCTGTTTCTGGTTAATCCATTGAGAGGCCTGTCAATTTTGTTCATCTATTTTTTTTTTTTTTTTTTTTTTTTGAGATAAAGTCTCATTTTGTCACCCTTGGTAGAGTGCTGTGACATTATAGCTCACAACAACCGCAAACTCTTGGGCTCAAGCAATCCTCTTGCCTCAGCCTCCCAAGTAGCTGGGACTACAGGTGCCTGCCACAACATCCGGCTTTTTTTATTTTTTTTGGTAGAGAAAGGGGTCTCACTCTGGCTCAGGCTGGTCTCAAACCTCTGAGCTCAGGGCAATCCACCCACCTCAGCCTCCTGCAGTGCTAACATTATAGGCTTGAGCCACCACTCCTGGCCTGGCCTTAATTATTTTTTTCTTCTTCTGGGCTTGGGATTGGTTTGCGCTCCCTTTTTTAGTTCCTTGAAACTATTCATTAGATTGTTGGTTGACTTGTGATCTTTCTATCTTTTGGATATAGGCATTTATGGCAATACATTTTCCTCTTACAACTGCTGTTGCTGAGACCCACAGATTTTGATAACTTATGTGCACTTTGTCGTTTATGTCAAAGAATTTTTTGATTCTTAATTTCCTCTTTGACCCAACTATCATTCAGCACAAGGTTATTTAGTTTCCATGAGTTTGTTTAGAGATGATCATTTCTATTGGAGTTGATTTCTAATTTTATTCCACTGTGGTCTGAGAAGATACATAGTATAAGAGCTGTTTTTTGAATTTGTTGAGACATGTTTTCTGGTGTAGGAAGTCATCTTAGAGAATGTTCCATGAGCTGATGAGAAGAACATATGTTCAGTGATTTGGGGGCAGAGTATTCTGTGAATGTCTGTCAGGCCCATTTGTTCTGGAGTTCTGTTGAAGTCCATCGTTTCTTTGGAGAATTTTCCTCATTATGTCAGTAGGGTGATGAAATTCCCAGCTATTATGATGCTGCTGTTTATCATTTTGTGTAGTACAAGGAGCGTTTGCTTTATGAATCTGGGTGCACCTGTGTAGGTACATAGATATTTAGGATTATTATGTCTTCTTGTTGAATTATTCCCTTCACCATTATGTAATAACCATCTTTTTCTTGACTTTTTTCAGTTTGAAGTCTATGTTATCTGACATGAGAATGGCTATGCCAGCTTTCTTTTGATCTTCTTTTGCATGGAATATTGTTTTCCATCTCTTTACCTTTGAATCTGAATGAGTCCTTGTAAGTTAGATAAGTTTCCTGGAGACAGCAGATGCTTAACTTATGTTCTTTTATTTATTCAGCCAGCCTATGTCTCTTCTACAAGGAATTCAAGCCAGTCACATTTACTGAAAGATTGATAAGTGGTTTCTGTTCATCTTGCTGAGTAGAAATTTATTGTTTTATTTTACTTCTTGAGTCATTGTGTTATCTGGGCTCCAGCCTTTAGCTTTTGGGTGGTTTTACACTGGTGGGTGTCTATCATGCTGGTCCATATATAATAATGAAGTTCTAAGTACTTCCTACAGGGCAGGTCTAATCTTGACAAACTCCCTTGGTGTTTGCTTATCTGGGAAAGCCTTTATTTCTTCCTCACATAAAATACTTAGTTTTACTGGAAACAATTCTAGGCTGACCAATATTCTGTTTGAGAAGATGGAGGATGGGGCCCTAGTCTCTTCTGCCTTGTAAGGTCTCACTTGAGAAGTCTGTAGTTAGTCTGATCCGTTTTCCTTTGTACGTTATATGATATGACCTTTATGGGTCATAGAAGTTCCTATCTTGTGTTAACTTTGGCCAGTCTGAGTAATACATGTCATGGTGATTGTCTGTTACTGATGAATCTCCCAGAAGTCCACTGCACTCCTAGCACCTAGATGTCCAGATTTCTAGTAAGACCTGGGAAATTTCCTCAAGTATTACCTCAAATACATTTTCTAGTTCTTCTGTATTTTCTTCTTTGCCTTCATGGATGCCTATGAATTTTATCTTAGGCCTCTTTATATAATCCCAAATTTCTTGTAAGCTTTGTTTATTCTCTTATTTCTCTGTTTTTTCTGACTGACTTGTTCTTTTTCTCTGATCTGTCTCTTTGACTGACTTTTCTTCCAGCTCTGAGATTCTTTCTTCTCCCTGATCTAGCCCATTCTTAAGGCTTTCCATTGTGTTTTGAATTTCTTTGAATGAGTTTTTCATTTCCAGAAACTCTGCTTGATTTTTCTTGTGTGTATGTGTGTGATACTTATGTTTCTTTAGTGAATTTTTCATTCAATTCCCACATTGTTTTTATGGTTTCTTTGTACTGGGTTTCTATTTTCTCATGTATTTTGTTGACCTTGCTTACAATCCATATTCAAAATTCTTTGTCAGTCATTTCAGTATTCTTTTTTGGTTTGTTTCTATTGGTACAGACTTTTTTCTTTTTAGGATGTCCTTTCACTCTCCTTTTTCTTTTCTTTCTTTTTTTTTTTTTTAGAGACAAAGTCTCACTTTGTCAACCTCAGTAGAGTGCTGGGGCATCACAGCTCACAGTAACCTCCAGCTTTTGGGCTTAGCCGATTCTCTTGCCTCAGCCTCCTGAGCAGCTGGTACTATAGGAGATGGCCACAATGCCTGGCTATTTTTTTGTTGCAGTTTGGCCGGGGCCAGGTTCGAACCTGCCACTCTCAGTATATGGGGCCAGCACCCTACTCACTGAGCCATGGGCACCACCCTTCAGTTTCTCCTTCCTTCCTTCCTTTTTTTCTCTCTCTTTCTCTTTCTCTCTTTCGCTCTCTCTTTCTCTCCTTCTCTCTCTTTTTCTTTCTCTCTTTCTCTCTCTCTCTCTCTTTCTCTTTCTTTCTCTCTCTCTCTTTTTCTCTCTCTTTCTCTCTCTTCTTTTCTTTTCTTTTTTTTTGAGACAGAGCCTCAAGCTGTCATCCTGGGTAGAATGCCATAGCATCACAGCTCACAGCAACCTCCAACTCCTGTGCTCAGGTGATTCTTCTGCCTCTGCCTCCCAAGTAGCTGGGACTACAGGTACCCGCCACAATGCCTGGCTATTTTTTTGGTTGCAGCCATCATTGTTTGGCGGGCCCTGGGCTTCAGGTGTATGTGGCTGGTGCCTTAGCTGCGTGAGCCACAGGCGCAGAGCCCAGTCTCATTTTTCATGTGTATCTTTTGCTGATTCCCTCTCATGTGGAGCAGCTTTTGCTGCTTATTTTTGGATTTTCTTTTGTTTAGATAATGTCATACCCAGTTTAAGACATTGGATGATGTTTGTGAGTGGGCCTCAACCACACTCTAAATTGATTGAATCAGTTAATGCTGTAAAGTATGGTAAGTGTAGAGAGGTAGTAGGGGCTGCTCATCCATCTCCCCATTCCCTGCTTTTGCATGCCTGGTGACTAACCACAGTGTTAACTTCTACTTGAACACTATGCTCTTGGAAAATGGTGACAGTCAAGAAAGTGCTCGATCCTATTGCATTCCAGGAAGTGGCTTACTGGAAAGAACCAACACACCTGTGGATAACACCCAACCCCCCACTTTCAACCCATGACAAAGCCAGACCCAGACCCTCCAAATCCCATTTTTTGCCTCATATATAATTAGCATTGGGCATAGTAGCATATCCCAGCTACTCAGGAGACTGAGGCAGGAGAAAGGTTAAGCCCAGGAATTAGAGATTGCAGTGACCTGTGATTGTGCCATTGCACTCCAGCCAAGGAATTTGAAATTTCTGATCAAAGGATATATTTTTAGAAAAAAAAAAAATTAGCTGGGCGGTGAGTAGGGCGCCAGCCTCACATGCCAAGGGTTGCGGGTTCAAACCCATTCCCAGCCAAATTGCAACAAAAAATAGCCAGGCATTGTGGCAGGCACTTGTAGTCCCAGCTACTCGGGAGGCTGAGGCAAGAGAATCACGTAAGCCCAGGAGTTCGAGGTTGCTGTGAGCTGTGACGCCATAGCACTCTACTGAAGGCAATAAAATGAAACTCTATCTCTTAAAAAAAAAAGAAAGAAAAAAAATTAGCAATCGGCTCAAGAAGATAGACAAATCATGTTTCTTTAAGTTTTAAATAAATTCAGTAAATAGTCAAAACTTTTAAGGAGGAGAGAATACTCTCATACTTATTCCATAAGGCTTGAATTACTCTTATATCAAAATCAGACAAAGACACGACAAGAAAAAACTATAGGCCATTATCTCTGATGAACATGGGTGCAAAAATCCCCAACAAAATATCAGCAAACTGAACTCAACAACACATTTAAAAGATTATTTATTATAACCAAGTGGGATTCATCCCAGGGATGCCAGGATGGTTCAACATACACAAATCAGTGTGATATATCAACAGAACAAAGGAAAAAAACAATATGATCATTTCAATTGATTCCAAAAAAGCATTTGATAAAAACTCAGAAACTGGGTATAGAAGGAACTTATCTCAATGTGATAAGCCATATATGATAAACCTACCTAGTATACTGAATGGGGAAAAACTGAAAGCTTTTTCTTTAAGACCTGGAACAAGTCAAAGATACCCACTTTTACCACTATTATTCAACATAGTACTAGAAGTCCCAGCTAGAGCAATCAAGACAAGAGAAAGAACTAAAGGTCATCCAGATTAGAAAGGAAGAAGTCAAATTATCCTTGTTTGCAGACAATATAATTTTATTTTGTTCATTTGTTTTTTCACAGTGATTTTATATCTAGAGAAACCTAAAAATTATCAAAGAAAACTATTAGAACTGATGAACAAATTCAGTAAAGTTGCAGGATACACAATAAACATAAAAATCAGTAGCATTTCTATATACTAACAGTAAACAATCTGAACAAGAAACTGGAAAAATAATTCTATTTACAATAGCTACAAGTAAAATTAAATACCTAGGAATAAACTTAACAAAAAAAAGTAAAAAGTCTGTAATAAAAGCTAGAAAACATTGATGAAATAAATTTGAAGACAACACAAAAAATGGAAAGACATTTCAGTAACAATGAAGTGGAGGAAGAATTAATAGGAAGAATCAATTCTGTTAAAATATCCACACTACCCAGAGTCATCTGTAGACTCAATGCAATCCCCATCAAAATACCAATGACATATTTCTTTCTTTCTTTTTTTTTTTTTTCAGTTTTTGGCCAGGGTTGGGTTTGAACCTACCACCTCTGGTATCTGAGGCTGGCACCCTACTCCTTGAACCACAATTGCTGCCAACCAACAACATTTTTCACAGAAATAGAAAAAACAATCCTAAATGTATATGGAACCACAAAAGACCCAGAATAGTGAAAGCCATCTTTAAGCAAAAAAGAAAACCGCAGCAATCACATTACTAAATTTCAAATTATACTACAAAGCTGTAGTAACCAAAACAGCATAGTACTGGTATAAAAACAGACAAGAGACCAATGTAACAGAAGAGAGAGCCCAGAAATAAATCTACACATCTATGGAGAACTTGTCTGTGACCAAGTTGTTAAGAACAGCAGTGGGGAAAACTCTTTACACCTCTTTTAACAAATGGTGCTGGGAAAATTGAATATCCATATGCAGAAGAATGAAACTAGACTCATCTCTCTGATTTATTTATTTAATTTACTTATTTATTTATGAGATAGAATCTCACTTTGTCACCCTGGGGTTAAATGCCCTAATGTCATCATAGTTCACAGCAACCTCAAACTCTTGGGCTCAACCCATCCTAATGCTTCAGTCTCCTGAGTAGCTGGGACTACAGGCGTCCACCATCACACTCAGCTAGCATTTCTATTTTTAGTAGAGATGGGGTCTTGCTATTGCTCTTACTCAGGCTGGTCTTAAAGTCCTGAGCTCAAGCAATCCACCTGCCTTGGCCTCCCAGAGTGCTAGGTTTACAGGTATGAACCACGATACCGGCCTTACACCATACTTAAAAATAAAATCAAAATAGATTAAAAACTTAAATCTAAAACCGGAAATGAAACTACTGAAAGAAAATACTGGAGAAATGCTTCAGGACATTAGTCTGGGCAAGTACTTCTTGAGTAATATTCCCAAAGCACAGACAACCAAAGCAAAATTGGACAAATGGGATCACATCAAGCTAACAAGCTTCTGCACAGTAAATATACAATCAACAAAGTGAAGGCACAACCAAAAGAATGGGTGAAAAAACATTTGCAAACTACCCATCCGATGAGAGATTAATAACTAGAATATATAAAGAGCTGTAACTACTCATTAGGAAAAAAATCAAATAATAACAATTAAAAATGGGCAAAGGATCTGAATAGACATTTCTCAAAAGATGACATGCAAATGACCAAAACATGTATAAAAAAATGCTCATCATCATTAGTTATAGAGAAATGCAAATAAAATTGATGAAATATGGGTGGCACTCATAGTGTCAATGGGTAGGACACTGGCCACATACACTGAGGCTGGTAGGTTTGAACCCGGCCTGGGACAGCTAAAACAACAATGACAACTGCAACAACAACAACAAAAAATAGCCAGGTGTTGTGGCGGTGCCTGTAGTCTCAGCTACTTGGGAGGCTGAGGCAAGAGAATCCTTTAAACCCAAGAGTTTGAGGTTGCTGTGAGCTGTGATGTCACAGCACTCTACCCAGGGCAACAGCTTGAGAATCTGTCTCAAAAAAAAAAAAAAAAAAAAATATATATATATATATGAAATGTCATCTCACTCCAGTTAAAATAGCTTTTATCAAAAATGGACAATAACAAATGCTACTAAGGATGTGGAGAAAGGGGAACCCTCATACACTGTTGGTGAGAATGTACATTAATGCAACCACTATAGAGAACAGTATTGAAATTCCTCAAAAAACTAAAAACAGCCTGGGTGCAATGGCTCACACCTGAAATCCTAGCACTCTGGGAGGCCAAGGTGGAAGATCCCTTGAGGTCAGGAGTCTGAAACCAGCCTGAACAACAGTGAGATCTTGTATCTACAAAAAAAAAAAAAAAAAATTGGCTCGGCGCCTGTGGCTCAGCAGGCTAAGGCGCCAGCCATGTAAACCTGACCTGGCGGGTTCGAATCCAGCCTGGGCCCGCCAACCAACAATGACGGCTGCAACCCAAACAAAAATAGCCGGGCGTTGTGGCAGGTACCTGTAGTCCCAGCTACTTGGGAGGCAGAGGCAGGAGACTCACTTGAGCCCAGGAATTGGAGGTTGCTGTAAGCTGTAATGCCACGACACTCTACCTAGGGCGACAGCTTGAGGCTCTGTCTCAAAAAAATTAATTAATTAATTAATTAATTAAAAATAACTAACCAGGTATGGTGCTACATACCTGTAGTTCCATCTACTCAGGAGGCTGAGGAAGAAGGAACACCAGAGCTCAGGAGTTTGAGGGTGAAGTGAGCTATGATGACACTACTGCATTTTAGTTGGGGCAATAAAATGAGACTCTGTCTCAAAAAAATAAAAAATACAACTAAAAATAGAACTACCATATGATTCAATAATCTCACTGCTGGGTATATATTCAAAGGAAGAGAATGCAGTATAAAAGAAAGATATCTGGACACCTATGTTTATTATAGCATTATTCACAATAACCAAGATTTGGAATTTACCTGTAGATGGAATTAACCATCTACAGATGAATGGGCAAAAAAATTTTGGTGCATATACACAATGGAATATTATATAGCCACAAAAAGAATGAAATCCTCCCAACTAGGTGGAACTACAGGCGGCTGCCACAATGGCTGGCTATTTTTAGAGACGGGGTACTCACTCTGGTTCAGGATGGTCTGGAACATGTGAGCTCAGGCAATCCACCTGCACTGGCCTCCCAGGTGCTGGGATTACAGGCATGAGCCACTGCACCCAGCCCAACCCATAATAATTTTAAAATAGTCAAAACTTTTCCCCAAAAGTAAAACCCCAAGAGTTTTATTAGTGAGTCTTGCTAAACATTCAGTTTTTCTTTGAATTGCATAAATCCCATTGCCAAAATCTGACAGTGACAGTACAAAAATAAAAATGACAACCATTTTTACTCATGGACTTAGAAAACTAGAGCCAGTGGGTATTAAAAATTGAATACATTACAATAAATCTGTGTTCAATCTCAGGAATGCCTGGATGTTTTAGGAAATAAATCACTTTGTATTTTTATAAATTCTGAGATACTCTTTTTTTTCTTAAACATTTCTTGAAGGCATATTCAAAGGGTAGCAGTTTTGTTCTTCCTTACTAAAACAAAATAATGATGTGTTTTAAAATTGACAGAACCTTTGATCTGATTATGCAGGATAGTGTAATTTGCCATACTAACAGATTAAACTTAGAATCAATATGATAATCTACCTTGACATGGGAAAATCATTTCATAAAATTTAACAGCGATTACTCAAAAAACTCTGAGCAAAGGAGAAACAGCGAAGAATTTTTAAAATATAAAGGATATTTACAAAACTTTAGCAAACATCATACTGAAAGGTCAAAAGCATTCCCTTCTATGCTTGGGAACAAGACAGAAGTACCTATTAATACCCTATCTAGGGCTGGGCACGGTGACGCATGCCTGTAATCCTAGCACTCTGGGAGGCCTAGGCCAACAGATTGCTTGAGCTCAGGAGTTCAAGACCTGAGCCAAAGAGAGACCCTGTTCAGGTGTTGTGGTGCACGCCTGTAGTCCCAGACTCGGGAGGCTGAGGCAAGAGAATCTCTTGAGCTCAAGAGTTTGAGGTTGCTGTGAGCTGTGACTCCATAGCACTCAACCCCAGGGTGACTGAGTGAGACTCTTTCTCAGAAACAAACAAACAAAACCCCCCATCTAGATTGGTGAACTGATTTGGGACTGTGTTGATGGTCTGACCTGAATAGAGGATGAAATGTCTGTCACACTGTGCGGCTGGGACTGGCCAGGTCTCTGGTGGGCTTGCCTTTTGTCCTGACCCGGACCAATGTGTTATCTCACTGGGAAACAATTACCCTTAGGTGCCTGAGGGCTATTTGCCTTAGCAGAAGGGAGAAACTGTTTGAGGGAGAAGAACAGTTTCAATAGGGGAATAAATCTTTCTCTTTTTCATTTTTTTTAGTCAGAGTCTCACATGTCACCCTCCCTAGAGTGGTATGGCATCACAGCTCACAGCAACCTCAAACTCTTGGGCTTAATTGATTCTCTTGCCTCCGCCTCCCAAGTAGCTGGGACTACAGGTGCCTGCCACAAGGCCCAGGTATTTTCTTGTTGTAGACGTCATTGTTGTTTAGCAGGCTGGGGCTAGGCTTGAACCCGCCAGCCTTGGTGGCTAGTGCTATAACCACTGTGCCGCGGGCTCCAAGCCAATAGGGGAATAAATCTGAGCAGTCTTCTTAGAGAGACACCGACTGACGCCCTGCGAGCAGAAGAAGCATAATAGTTAGAATAAGGGAGTCCGTGAAAGAATGAGCACTCCCTGACTCACCTCTCCTGCGGCTACTTATAGACGGAATCCCATGGCTATTTACAACACAGATGTAGAGACGGCCAAACACTGATGTTTCTCGTCTCTCCAGCTCTAGAGTTAAGGAGAGCCGAATCCCTTCCCCCTACCCTTATCACCAAAGTGTTATATTACCCACGGGTATTTCTTAGAATTACAGAGTGTTCAGAGCTTAGCTCTCGCTTCTCCTATCCTTGAGCTATCTGGTCTGCTACATTCTACAAAGACAGGAGGAGCTGAAGGTTCCCAGTAATCCCAGACCAGCAGGTTCACACAAGTTCCCCACTCAGCACCAAGCCACTACTGAAAGAATACCTGAGCAAGGATTGTAGCACGGGCCATAGGAAGAACATAGTACTTTCAATTGTGATTCTTTTCTGAACAAGAGGACTCACAGCCAAACTTTAATTCAGCGTCAGCCACTGAACACAGGAAGACACAGGAAGAGTGCACAGTAAGTAATTAGCTGTGGAGCTTTGGCTCTTAGAAGCTTCCTCTGGAATTGAAGAAAAGGAGGCTTCACCTCAGGGCCTCTAGCTTTCTAGGTACTGACTTCCAGAAGGAAGAGATAAGGTTGAGGATTTACCAGCTTCTCAATGCTCTTCATTCCTGCAGAACCAGGCTTTTCTTAAGACAGAAAGCTTAAACAGATCCTACCTTGAATCTTTGCAGCCTCCTGGGCCGAGCTCCAAGCAGACGCTGGCTGCCCCACCTGGCTGGATTGTCTGAGAGACCCAGTGACCACTGACTATGGGCCCAATTTCTGTTGCTCCTGCATCCACCAGCGCTGGGGAGATCTACAGGACATCTTCCCTGTCCTGTCTACCTTGACTCCCTTCCTGACAAGAACCTCAGGAGGAACATCCTATTGTGCCATCTGCCTGATATTGTTAAGCAGCTTTCCTCCACCACAGGGAACAAGAGGAAAGGGCAGGAAGAGGAGCCCCCGTGTGAGAAGCAGTCAGGTTCTGGCCTTGTGATGTGAGAGTACCTGGCGCCATCGTGTCTCCAGTGCCAAGACTCTTCCAACCAGGAGGATTACCTCTATCCTCGCTGAGCAAGCTGCAGCTAGTCACTGGGAGAAGTTCAGAAGCTATGTTGAGCCCCGAAAAAAGTCAGTTTAAGATGCTAACAGGGTTCAGGAATTCAAGGGTCTACATCGTGTTAGATGAGCAGGAAGATGGAAGAACAAAGGGAAGAATTATGCAATGAATATAAAGAAGTTAAGCATTTACGGAAACCAAAAGGCTACTATTTTATTGTATTTACTGATGGCAAAGAAGGGTATTGAAGAAAATGAATTCAAAACAAAACTCAATTTCCAGACCATATGTCTACCCTAAATAATCTGCTAAGTGAAATAGCAGAGAAATATGTGCAGGCAGACTTAAATTTTCTAACAGGTATTGGAAATATTCAGAACAGGTTATGAAAGCCTAAAAACCCCAGTGGTCATTTTATAGGAATTTATGAAAGACAGTTTTTATTTCCACAATATTTTAGCCTGTAACAATGCTCAACACATTTCTGGAAGATTTGACACTAGATCCTGAAACTGCCTGAAACAAACTTTTGATTGATCTTTTTTTTTCTTTTCTTTTTTTTTTTTTTGAGACAGACTCACCCTTGGTAGGGTGCCATGGTGTCTTTTGCTCACAGCAAGCTCAAACTCTTGTGCTCAAGCAATCCTCCTGCCTCAGCCTCCTGAGTAGCTGGGACTACAGGTGCCCACCACAACACCCAGCTAATGTTTTTTAGCGATGGAGGGGTCTCACTCTAGCTGAGTCTTGTCTCGAATTTGTGAGCTCAGACAATCCACCAACTGCCTCTCAGAGTGCCACTGCAATCTTCTTATCTCAGAAGACAGAAAAAGTGTAAAATATGAAGATATTCAGTCAAACATTCCTTACAATTCCAAGAGGTTTACTTTTTACCCAGGTGTCATAAGTTCTTATGGGTTTCATGCCGGCCAACATTACTGGCTGATAAAGTAAGAAGTAAGAGGCACAGGTGAATTTTCCTTAGGTGTACAAAGACTCTTCCCCCCGAAATGCTGTTACATCACCTTCAACAAATGATGGCTGTTGGCAAATTCAGCATTCAGATAAGGAATACAGGGCAAAGCATGCAAATGGGCATCTTTCTGGCTTATCCTATTCTGAGATAGGATATTTCATTTTATAATTGGAATGATAGATCTTGCATATACTTTCACTGACACTTTTACAGAAAAACTGCGGCCTTATTTCTGGACCAGAGAAATAAGAACCTCCATCAAACTCTCTTACACTCTGCAAAATCAGATGAGGTGTGGATTCCTTGGTAGCCTGATTTGTATCTTGTGATATTTTCCTTCTGTACCATGGAATGTCCTTAGGATACTGTATAATCCCTGTTAAAGTCTGTATCTGACTTCAAGAGTTACAGTGTCTTCTTTTTAACGAAAAAGAATCATTATTTGCCCTTCTATTTCTATATATAATAATAGGTGGAATTTATGTTGTTTCACAGGAATGGCATGGAAATCAGTTAAAAATTAGAGTTTGTGGCTCGGCGCCTGTGGCTCAACCGGCTAAGGCACCAGCAACGTACACCTGAGCTGGCGGGTTCGAATCCAGCCTGGGCCCACCAAACAACAATGACAACTGCAACCAAAAAAATGGCCGGGCGTTGTGGCGGGCGCCTGTAGTCCCAGCTACTTGGGAAGCAGATGCAAGAGACTCGCTTGAGCCCAGGAATTGGTGGTTGCTGTGATGCCAGGGTAATCTATCCAGGGTGACATCTTGAGGCTCTGTCTAAAAAAAAAAAAAAAAAAAGAAAAGAAAAATTAGAGTTTGCAAGTGTAAAAGGGAAGACCAGAATGAACATACGGTACTAACCATTCATGTTTTATCCACATCAATAAATGTATTTTATCATAAACAAAACTCTTATTATTTAAAGATGATTTAATTAACATAGAAAATAAAGTAGATTCAATAAATAGTTTTTGGGAAGGTCATTGGACATTAAAGCAATATGCAACATACTAGCAACAAATGGTAAGAAAAAAATGATTTTTTAAAGTATATTGCCTTTTTTTTTGAGACAGAGTCTCAAGCTGTCACCCTGGGTAGAGTGCTGTGGTGTCACAGCTCACAGCAACCTCAAAGTCTTGGACTTAAGCAGTTCTCTTGCCTCTGCCTCCCAAGTAGCTGGGACTACAGGTGCCCGCCACAATGCCTGGCCATTTTTTGGTTGTAGTTGTCATTGCTGTTTGGCAGGCCTGGGCTGGATTCAAACCCACCAGCTCCAGTGTATGTGGCTGGCGCTCTAGCTGCTTGACCTACAGGTGCCTAGCCATAAAGTATATTTTCAATGACAGAAAAAGTAAAGAATACAACAAATGTAGGACACTTAGGGATAAATACAACAAAAATTCAAGTAAAAATTATAAAACTTCATTTAGAACGTATTTTAACTTAAATAGAGTGTAATATCTTTTTGGAACAGCAAGTCAGTATTGCAAATACACCTATTTGTCAGTTTCCTCAATTGGTCCATAGACCACATAATTTTAGCTAAGATTCCAGCTGAGATTTCTGTGAAACTTGGCAAGTTATTTATAAAATTTATATGAAAGCACAAAGGACTAGAAGTAATTAAGGTACTCATAAAGAAGGACAATAGAATGAAAAACCCTGCTTTAATAATTTTTGCAGAGACAAATACTGTACATCAATGGAAGAGAATAGAGAAATCAAAAACAAATCCACACAATTGTAAAAAACTGATTTATGACAGATGTTTTTAGTCACTGGGGAAAGAATAGAAATAGTGCTGGAACACCAGGTTTTGTATGTATGTATGTATATGTATACATATGTTATATGTATGTATGTATGTATATATATATATATATATGTGTGTGTGTGTATATATATCAAAGTTAATGCTTATGGAGTTTTTTTGGAGATGAAGATGTTCAGGAATTAATGGTGATAATTACACAACTCTGAATATGCTAAGAACCGATGAATTGTATATTTTAAGAGGATGAATTTAATGGTATGTGAATATCTTAATAAAAGTGTTATTTAAAAATATACAAAAAGTCAATGCCAGATGGATTAAAAACTTGTATGTGAAGGGTAAGTAACCGGAGAAGACCAAACAGATAGCAATCTTTCACCACACGAGGGCAGTTTGACCCTGAACTTTGGTTTTACACAAGAAGCGTTTGAAGGAAGTGGTTGGACAGGATGTTTTGTGACCTAGTGGGACTACTGGGCATTAGCTAGCTTGGTAGGTATAGCCACAAGTTAAGATTTCCTGTAATCCACTCAGAGCTAGTGTTCTGATTCTAATTTAAACCAGTATCTTCCTGAAGCCAAGAAATTGATTATGATGACCAAATGTTTACTTCCATCTGAAAACAAAGCAAAAAGATATGGACATAACTTCATTTTAAGCCCACTGTGGAGAAGGTTAGGCACTATTAACCACAAAGGAAGCAAGCACTTTCTCTAGATGGCAAATTATCTTTTGTGTGTGTGTGTGTGTGTGTGTGTGTTTTGGACAGGCCACACATCAGAAATCTACCCCTTCCTAGCTAAAGGACACGCCTATATGGAAAGGCAATGTACAAAAGCAATAATGATATAGGTTTTCATGCCACCTTGCTTAGGCACTGCCACTTAGTTGTGTGACGTTGGGCAAATTACCCATGTCTCAGTGCAACTTAAAATGGGGATAATAGGGCGGCGCCTGTGGCTCAGTAAGTAGGGCACTGGCCCCATATACTGAGGATGGCGGGTTCAAACCCGGCCCTAGCCAAACTGCAACAAAAAAATAGCTAGGCTTTGTGGCGGGCGCCTGTAGTCCCAGCTACTCGGGGGGCAGAGGCAAAAGAATCACCTAAGCCCAGGAGGTGGAGGTTGCTGTGAGCTGTGTGATGCCACGGCACTCTACCGAGGGCGATAGAGTAAGACTCTGTCTCTACCAAAAAAAAAAAAAATGGGGATAATGTTAGTAACTACCTCAGAGGGCTTTATGAAGAGTAAATGAATGTATACATTTGTGGCAGTCCAATATCATCTCTTAAAACATATCTGGTTTATATAGAGTCAGACCAGTGAAATTAAATAGGGATGTGATAGTGATCTCATTGCCTGCAACTTTTGAATCTCTAAGGGTGACTTTAATCTCTGCCACAATTTTAGATAATAATGTTTTTATAATATTTCTGAAGTTTTATAAGTTTTTATAAATATGTACAATTTTTTTTTTATTGTTGGGGATTCATTGAGGGTACAAGAAACCATGTTACACTGGTTGCCTTTGTTGGGTAAAGTCCCTCTTACAATCATGTTTTGTCCCTAAAAGGTGTGGCACACACCAAGACCCCAAGACCCCATCCCCCTCACTCCTTCCCTCTCTCTGCTCTTCCTTTCCCCACGCCGCCCTCATTCTTTCTCTCTCTGCTCTCCCCTTCCCTCACCCCCACTGTGTCAATAATTGTCATTACTTGTCCTCATATCAAACTTGAGTGCATGGGATTCATGCTTCTCCATTCTTGAGATGCTTTACTAAGAATAATGTGTTCCACTTCCATCCAGGTTAATACAAAGGCTGTAAAGTCTCCATTTTTTTTAATGGCTGAATAGTATTCCATAGTGTACATATACC
>CAUYON010110018.1:0-26534 GCA_963573935.1 Arctocebus calabarensis | reverse complement strand
TATTCAAATCGCTTCACCAATTTCAAGTCTCTCAAACATCAAGACAACTTCAGCAGTCGGTACAAGTCACATTTTATTTTGATTGAATACATGATTTTGAACAGCTCCTTTACTTGCTCTTTGTAAAAAAAAATAAAATTACTTTGAATTATTCTACCTTTGTAAACAATTGGCTAAAAGAATCATTATCTGAGAAATTAAGCCATTTACATGTTTAATTATGTTTTTCTATAGCAGAGCATTATATTTTGCATTATATGTTTCAACCTAGCCTTAGTGGGTCTTTTTTATATTTTGCAAGCATGAATTTCCTGGAATACAGCTACATAGTTTGTCAAATTTCTGATGCAACCACTTAGTCTAAATGTAGTAGTTTATTTGCTACAATAAGATATATTCAGGGGCTCCCTGTTTTCAAGAGACTTTTTAAAAAAAACCTAATGTTTTTATCTTGAATCAATATACAATTAGGTATTTTGGATTTACTTTCATCTTAAAATACTGCATTTTTATAAATATATTTTTATAAAGCAAAAATGGTCTTTATGCTTTGCAGAGCATGTGGATGGGATGGGATTTTCATTCTTTTGCTGGGTCAGCTTATGTTACTATTCCTATAAACCAAAGTCTCTGACAAGTGCACCTAATTTATATATATTTAATTACAGTGTAAGTTTCTATCAAATAAACCATCCTAATGCTTTGCTTAGCTGTTCATAATTTTATTTGGCTAAAATTATGAAAAAGGAAAAATTTAGCTCTAAAGATCATGTAGTATCTTAGAAACCCTGCTTTACCTTGCCAGACTTTGTGGGGGAGGTCTAAGTAGTGGATGTGATTACTAAAGAAATAGTGATTCTAACTCTGGTATAAATTACTTTAAAACTGAGGAGTTGTTTATGGAAGTAAGGGAATCCCCGTTCTTTCGGTGTTGAAGATCTTTGTCTGATTTTGAAATGTCCCGATTGGCTTTCTAACTGTACGGCATGTTGCATGATCCAGAAGGCAACCAAAGCTCTGGGGGGAGGGATTGGAAAAATTTGAAATACAGGTGGATTTTTAAATTCAGCCATCAAAAATATGAGCTATCCTTTTGAAAAAAAATTGATGTATTATAATCAAAAGTAGCAAATTTTGATGAGATAACTAAGTTTTGCAGCTTAATTATCAAGTGAATAGGTCCTGTGTGTTCTGTTTCGTGTGATGGCTGTGGGTTTCAGTGTGTTTGGAGCCAAAGGGTTCCTCAGGGATGCCTCAGGAATAATAAAGTTTGAGTGTCAAAGATGGAAGGAAAAGGTCTAGTTGGTGTTGAGCAGGGGCCTCTAATTCCCCCCTCTCCTTCCCTCTTTACCCAGAGCAGCCCCAGTTTTTCTCTTTTATATATTGAATTCCAAGTAAGCTATCATGGGGTGTGGGGGACAGGGGAGGAATGAATAGGATAAAAGATGTGGAGATTTTGCTGCTTAAAAAAAAAGTTGAGAAGTATTTGTGTAGTTTCTAAGTATTTTAATGTATTTCCTTTGGCCAAATTTGCTGCAGGTAAGCTAGTCATAGTCGTAACTGTGTAATGGTAATATGCTTATGCCAACTGTTTCTCCTCAACACTTTGTGTTTTTCTACTGTTCTTAAGTAGTACTAAAGAACATCTTGAAATGTCCAAAAATGGTTTCTGTTATTTGATTATCAGTGATTTTTAGCTGTCATGATCGCCCCTTCTTGGTTGCAGGTCCACCTCTTTTATATTAGAGCACTTAGTGCAGTTTATAATTGTGCCTACTCTTAAAATCTTTTGGTAACAAGTTAAGTACATGATGAACACTTTATAGAAATCATAACTGACAGGGATGATGTAATGAAATGCTACTATCATTTACTCTAATGTAGAATATAAAGCAGGCACCTACCATCACTTTTTGAGTGCCTTTTTGAATTTATACTAATAATAGAGCTTTAAAAGAAATTACCCTCCATAATAGTCTATGGTATCAGCAACATGCTTTATCAAAACATGGTTTAGATTTCAAAGTTACATTGCCTGATTATTTCCAAATAGGTGCTAAGCAGACAAAACCCCACAATGTGTCAATGAACCTAGGACTTACACCTCACATTTAATGTGAATATTTATTTCCACATGTCCTTGTTAGCTGGGTTTTAGTCTTCCTCTAGCTGTATTATTTCAGATACGTGATGTCACCTTTCTGTACTATTGCTTTTGCGTCACAAATGCTCAGTTATGCAGTACAGAGGCGAATTTCGTTTCAGAGGGCCTTATTTCTTGATGTAAAGAATTTTAAAATAGTGCTGTGTATAGGGTACATTTGGTTTTGCACAGTTTGTTGCCCTGGATGGGTTTATTTTTACCAAGTTTTTTTCTTTCTTGTATTTACGGTCCAGAGCATAAGTTTCTCTTCTTTTAAATCCGATATAATTTGCTTTATTTTACAACACTAAATCTGCTTTGAACTTCGGTGCATTGGACTGATTGATGGCATTGGTGGGAGTTAGAAGTTGTTCCAGCCATCTGTATGGCTTGGTAGAGCAAATCCTTCTGCTTCTGAGTTGCAGCACATAGTCAACGGGTGCCATTTGTGGTATTTAACATTCTTATTCTTATGTTAGGATGATGATTGTACCAAATGCTGAGTTGTTTTATTTCTAGATGTAATTAGTTCACTTTATGTAATATTACTCCTTCTCTCAAACTGACTTTAAAAACAAAAGTTTTATCATTTTCATTGTATTTGTATTTATTACAGAGTGTTTTAGCTTTGTATTTCCACTTGGTTGTTACATGAACTTTATCAATAACATCTGTATAAATGAGTTTAAAAGTTAACTATGTATGTGCCCATGCTGAAGTTGAGCAATAAAATGAATGCTGTTTGCACTGTCACAGCATCAAAGTTTTTAAAGAATATCGGGTTTGTAATGAATTGTTTTGAAAGGTTTATCAGCTAAATGAAGGGTGAGAACATGAAGAATCATAAAATGAGCAGCTCAAGGGGAGTGCACGCCTGTGATGGCTTTGGCACATTGCAGAGCTTCAGAGGGCTCCTGCCATGCAGCCTGGTCAGCTGGCCGTAGTTGTGGAGGGTTGTAAGATGGATTTCTAGGGGTGGTCAGGGCTGAATGGGGAAGAGTGATCTGGTCTTGTAACCATCCCTGTCAGGGGCCTAGAGAGCAAAAACTATGGTAGGGGGCCTCATGTTGGTCAGCTCCTACCTTGGTGTTAAGCTGTGAAATCCTCAAAATTAAAGGGAGAAATCAATTTTATCTTTCCTAGAAGCCACGGACTTTAAGGTTTATGGTTCACATCAGTATAAATACTGGTGGATGAAAGTCCAACTCAATAATGTGGATGGAAAAAGGAATGGATATGGCCTGTGTGAGTCTCTACACAGCACAGGCTACGATACCATGAAATGAGTGTTAGTAGCTGTGTAATGAAGTTCAAAGCATGGGCATGTTGTCCTTTTTTATATTCTTTTGGATTTTTTTTTTTTTTGCTTTGTTTTATGCTGTTGTGCGTAAAGTTTTAGTGCATTAAAATTTTTTAGTGTTATAATACTCTTTATTAATTGCCCCAAAGTTAGATTGGACTAACATGTGATTGATTGGAAGTTTCTCTGTTGGTGCTAACCTGGAAAGTTTGTCCCTTCATTATAATGAAGGTTACCCACTGCATCAATTTGTAGTTTGTATCTTTGTATTCTGGGGGTGGCCAAGATATGCAATACACAACATGGAGCCTAATAACAGGATATAGGAGGTATTATAATTACACAGAAAAAAGAGTTACACTTCTGTGTTAACACTCTTAAACCAGAAAAACCAGATTTTAAAGTTAAATTTTATGTTATTTAAGAGTTAACAGATGTTTGCCATGCCAGGCTTTGTACTAGCTGCAGGGCATAATAAGGCTTTTAAGATGACTGTTAGAAACTGAACTTCCGAACTCATGCTTCCAGCTTGTGTCTCAGCAAGGGATGCTCAAAACCAGTTTCTGTATAGGAAAAGTTAGTCATGAGGGGAGTACATGACCAAATACTCCACCTCAGAAAGGCCCTGAATCCCAGATTTTTGTTTTTTTTTTTTTTAAAAGACCCTGTGTTGCCCAGGCTGGAAGTGCAGTGCCCATTCACAGGTGCCATTATAGTTCACTGCAGCCTGGAAATCCTGGACTCAAGGCATCCTTCACCTCAGCCTGGGACTAGAGGTGCACACTTGCCAGACTTGGTTTTGTCACGAGACCAAAGGAGGCTCTGACCCCTGTGATACCTCAGATCCAGGCACTCTTTCTAGGACAGGTACTATCCTCCTAGTTATGTCTGTGTTCATTATACAGTTTGCCACCCTGTTCCTATCTCATTACTGTAGGGAGAGGATGCCGCATTTCTAAGGTGATACATATGCCCAGCTGTTGCTGATTAGCATTAATTTTTTGTGCATATTTAAGCTGGGATTTACCTAGTCTCTAATACAAATTGTAAACCCCCCTTCTGTCTCGGTATACTACTGTGTAGTATGTAAGGGGCAAAAGTAGATGGGCACTCATAGCAGCCTGTGGGGTGAGTGAGGCACCCTTCTTAGAAGTTACAGTGTTTGTAACAAGTTCTGACTTTCAGCCCAGCAACTGAGAGGGAGGATGGAAGGGCATAGCAGAACTTTTCAGGCTGCTCACGCCTCTTAAAGATGCTGACATACTGGCTCGGCATCTGTGGCTCAACGGGCTAAGGCGCCAGCCACATACACCTGAGCTGGCGGCTTCGAAACCAGACCAGGCCCACCAAACAACAATGATGGCTGCAACCAAAAAATGGCCAGGTGTTGTGGCGGGCGCCTGTAGTCCCAGCTACTTGGGAGGCAGAGGCAGGAGACTCGCTTGAGCCCAGGAATTGGGAGGTTGCTGTGAGCTGTGATGCCATGGCACTCTATCCAGGGTGACAGCTTGAGGCTCTGTCTCAAAAAAAAAAAAAAAGATGCTGGCATACTAAAAAAGGAGAACCACCGCAAGAACAGTTAGATGTAAATTCCAATAACTCAAGGACCAGAAGAGCAAAGTTACTGAGGTGGTTCAAATTTAATGTTCACTAAGGCAAGAAGTAACTGTTCACACTTCTCAATTGAATCAGCTGGATGATGGCTTAATGGCTTGAAATGTTGGATAAAACATGATTTGGGGCTAGGTGCAGAGGCTCACACCTATAATCCCAGCACTCTGGAAGGCCAAAGCAGGAAGACCACTTGAGCCCAGGAGTTCAAGACCAGCCTGAGCAAAATAGCGAGATCCTTTCTCCACAAAAAATTTATAAATTAGCCAGACTTGGTGGCACACACCTGTAGTTCAGGCTACTTGGAAGGCTGAGGCAGAAGGATTGCTTGAGCGCAGGAGTTCGAGGCTGCAGTGAGCTATGAATGCCACCCCTGCACTCTACCTGGGGAAACAGAAGACCCTGTCTCAAAACAAACACACACACGTTTTCGGCATGTTTAAATGTGGACGCCTAACATCTCTCTTACAAACGCGCCTTCAGCCCTTATTTTGGATTCCTCCTTTGGTGTATTGAGATCACTCAATGCTGCAAATTTCGCTCTGGGCCGCCATCCTGTGAGCCCTTCCCTTCCTCCACTGGAGACCTCCCCAACTTCTACTGCATATAAATTTCCCATAGTCTGGAGACTCTTGAGCAGAGGCTTTATTCTGCTGTCTTACTTTCACACTGGTTCTTCTGTTACCTTCTTACCCTTCTGAGGAAGCAGCTAATTCTCCAGTGCCCCATGTGATACCGTATTACACATACCCAGTGAAAGTTGCAGTTCAAAGAAATCATATACAGGAAAGAAGCTTAAAAAAAAATTCATCACAGCTGAGCACTATGACTCACACCTGTAATCCTAGCACTCTAGGAGGCTGAGGTGAGTGGATTGCTTAAGCTCAGGAGTTTGAGACCAGTCTGAGCAAAAGGGAGACTCTGTCTCTACTAAAAATAGAAAAACTAGCTGGGTGTTGTGGCTGGTGCCTATAGTCCCAGCTGCTCAGGAGGGTGAGGCAGGAGGATCACTTGAGCCCAAGTTTGAGGTTGCTATGAGCTACAATGCATGATGGCACTCTACCCAGGGCGAGTGAGTGAGACTCTGTCTCAAAGAAAAAAAAAATAATAAAGACACATCATACTTTTCCTAATCTTCCTTTCCAGAGGCCACTTTTTTTTTTTGGCCAGGGCTGGGTTTGAACCCACCTCCAGCATATGGGGCCGGCACCCCAGTCCTTTGAGCCACAGGCGCCACCCCAGAGGCCACTACTTTCCTATCTTCTGTCAGCTCTTCTAGTATTTACTCCCACATTCCTAATATGCTATTACACTTCATTAATGTTAGACATGGTCTGTTTAGTCCCTATTTATCACAGATGAGGACTGAGTTTTCCCACCAAGCCCTTTCTGTAACAGCCTCTGTCACCATGCTGTAATGTCATGGTCTAAGTAACGTTCCAGTGTATGCATCATAAAGAGCACCAAACTTGCCTGACTCACATTGGATTTACTCTCCACAGCACCTGAATCTGCACACCCTCTGCTTGCTGAGGTAGTCACCTCTTCATTTGCTTTCGATTTGCCAAAAAATATGCTGGCAACTTTTATGTTGTCTATCTACTCACCTCTGCTGAGCAATCCTATACCCTGTCTGGTAAATCTCTCTAATTCTTTTTGTTATTCCTACTTAGTCCTTGGCTTGGTAAAGAGCACCAGCTCTCACCCAGTTCACCAGAGCTAGCAACTTAAGAGTCTTGCTAACATGGCGTGGATGCAGAGAGAAGGGAACACTTCCACGCTGCTGGTGGGAATGCAAGCTAATACAACCTTTTTGGAATATTTGGAGAATACTCAAGGAGTAGACCCACCATTCAATCCTGCAATTCCTCTACTAGATGCATAACCCAGATGATCAAAAATCATTTTACAACAAAGAGACTTGCACCAGAATGTTTACTGCAACCCAATTCATAATTGCCAAGACATGGAAACAGCCCAAGTGCCCACAGACCCATGAAATGGATTAACAAAGTGTGGTATATGTACACCATGGAATACTATGCAGCCATAAAAAGATGGAGACTTCGCATCTTTTATGTTTACCTGGATGGAGCTGGAACATATTCTTTTTAGTAAAGTATCTCAAGAACGGGGAAAAAAGTATTCAATGTACTCAATACTACTATGAAATCAATATATAACCACTTACACATTTATATGAATGGTGAAACGTAACTATAGTCCAGAAAGTAGAAGGGAAAAGGTGAGGGGGGGAGACAGGAGGAGGTAAGGTATCCGAGGGGACTTCACCTCATGTGCATGATGCAATGGTACATTTTAAAATAATTAAGAGTATAATTGTGATGGATGTGTTAATCAGTTCAATATAAGCATTTCATACTGTATATCCATTCAGTACATTGAACTCCATAAATTCATCAATGTACTCAGTTATGATTTAATAGAAACAAAAACACAAAGTCTTGCTAACATATTTTACATTTTTTTTTTTTGCAGTTTTTTTGGCCAGGACTGGCTTGAACCTGCCACCTCTAGCATATGGGGCTGGCGCCCTACCCCTTTGAACCACAGGCGCCACCCATATTTAACTTTTTTTTAAAAAAAGTTATAAACTTAAATAGTATTAAGACATTAAACAGAGGGTCAAAACATAATCAACCATTCAGTCACACCTACACATGTCATGTTTGAGGAATATCCTTCATCCTTCTAGACCTGTGGTTTTCAACTGGTGTGCTGCAAAAGGTTTTAAAGATCATTAATTATTTCCAAAAGAAATTTAAAGCATAGTAAATATATTCTTTTTTTTTTTTTTTTTTTTTAACACAGAGCCTCAAGCTGTCACCCTGGATAGACAGCTGTGGCATCACAGCTCACAGCAACCTCCAATTCCTGGGCTCAAGCGAGTCTCTTGCCTCCACCTCCCAAGTAGCTGGGACTGCAGGCACCCGCCACAAACACCCGGCCATTTTTTTGGCTGCAGCTACCACTGATGTTTGGCGGGCCCGGGCTGGATTCAAACCCGCCAGCTCAGATGTACGTGGCTGGTGCCTTAGTCCGTTGAGCCACAGGCGCCGAGCCAATATATTCTTTTCTTTACCCTTCTTACTGATCAACATAATGTTAGTGTGTTGTGGAAGTTTATAGGTTCAAGTGTGCCATAAGATAAAATGTTGAAAAACACTGTTCTACTAGGTGGCACCTATGGTTCAAAGTAGTAAGGCGCCAGCCCCATATACCAGAGGTGGCAGGTTCAAACCCAGCCCTGGCGAAAAACTGCAAAAAACATCCCCCCCAACCAAAAAGCACTGTTCTAGACCTTTCTCTATGTTGTATTCATAGTATGTTACATTATATGCATAATGCCCTTTCATTCCAGTTTTAAAATTTGCTCATTTTACTCAAGACTATCTTGATCTACTTCATTGTTTTTCTCTATAACACTTTTTTTAGAACTTACATTCTACCTCCTAGGTGTCTAGCCTCTTCTTGAGCATTTCTTGTCCTTTCCATTCACCCAGGCTCATTGATTTGTCCCAGCATGTCATGTTTGTCTACATGTCTCAATGTGGTCCAAACTTGCCACCAAGCCTTTCTCCTAGGAAGGCTGCCTGCCTGGCCAAGTGCTGACCTCCTATGAGCTGCCATTCTAAGAGGTCAGCACTTGGGACCATTCAGTTGTTACCTATTCTTTTCTCTAAAACCACAAGGTCATACTACTTGGTGCCTCCTGGACTCTCCACTCATATACTCATCCCCATGCTACTCTCATAGACTGATGGATGTCGCTCTTCTCCCCCACTTCCTGGCTTTAATCAGCCACATCCCCATATCCTCAGCTGCTCTGAGACTTCCTTCAAGCTCTTGACTTTCACTGAAGCCTTCCTCTCCATGGAAGACATCACCCCAAATGCGAATTCTCTAATTTTCTCATATCCTTCCACACCAGAGATGGGAGTTTGTACATTGTTGCTGCTCTGAAGTATGGGTCTGGCTTTATCTATTTTGCCTCTCATTGCTATCTTCTACCCACTGACAGACACCTCAATGAACAGATCCTTCCATCTCTCAGCCATGTGTAAAACTCCTATATATGCTGTATCAGCAAGGTTCACCTTAAGGCCCACCTGTTGTGACTAGCATCATTTCTTCTGTAATGGATTATAGATTTTCTTTTGGTCCTCATAACCTTTTAAAAAAATTTACTACTTTTGTTGACCTAAAACAATAGGCATCAGGAGCTGACTGCTTAAGGCTTGTTAATTGCTTTAGCACACACAGGACTAATGAAGAGTCCCGATTTTCAGGGTTTAGGTCATAAAATCAAAAGCACCAGTAAGCTTTAAGAAAAATTTTTATTTAAAAAATTACTTCATAAAAGGTATTGGCATGAACATAGATCAGGTATTTAAAAATGATTTTTTTCTGGTTCAATTGTTTACTGGCTCAGTTCTAGCTCTAACCTGGTAAAGACCTCTAACACTTTACCTTTGAAGTCTGGCCTCATAGGAAGGGATTTTTACTGTACTGAAAGGAAGCCAGCTGAAGCCGAGATTTGAAGCGCTCGGCTTCCAGTTCCCGGAAGAAAGCATCATCGTCATTCTGTGTTATCATGTCCTGTAGTTGCTGGATTTCCTTCTCCATCTTAGATCTCAGCTCCCTCTTCACCTTATGTAATGTCTAAAAGAGAACACACTTCATCCATCTGTTGACATTTGCCCAGGCCGTCATCTGTATTTGTTTCCCCTCCATATTCTAGTTAATCAGGCTCCCCCAATAATTTTAATAATTTAGCAGAAGTAGGAGCTCTTACACAGACCCTTAATAGGTAAAATGAAAATCATAAGATAAATATCCTGGATCCTACATGGACTTTCTTATTAGTATTTTATTTATTCCCCTAAAAGGTACACTACAGTTGTTTTCTATTTCCTAAAAATGTAAAGAAATTAGTCATGTCTTGCCTAATGACAGAGATACATTCTGAGAAATGTATCATTAAGTGATTTCTGTCATTGTGCAAATATCATAGAGAGTATTTACTATGAAGAGGATGGTACCACCTCCTACACACTGAGATTACATGGTGTGGCCACTGCTCCTAGCACAGTCGTGTGGTCCATCACTGACCCAGACATTTGCACACCACTATTTCTATCCTGTTGTTACCTGGGCCTGAGATTTCTCTCTGGCTTTGAGTTCTTGACGTTCTTGTGATATGGCTTCTGCCAGCAGTGAAAACTGTTCATAGAGAAGAAAAAAACCAAACTGTTAATGCTTGTAGTCCAAATGTAAAAATTCGTATGCTTAATGTTCACAGGCTTAAAATCTTTATTTCAATGTAATAGGGCAACATATATATATCTGTGCTAGGATCAAGCATTATTTTATCTTTATTTCAGTCATGAAATTGGGGTCAGTCTAGCCTGTATGTTGCCTAATTCTGCGTTCAACACATGGAAGTTTATTGTTAAACTAAGCTTTTGACACAGATGGTCAGGATTAAGCACTTTATAAGCAAGAGATACTGAGCCCACCTGGCCCTTATAGTAGTTCTCCATTGAGTCCAGTTCATTCTGGTGCTGTCGCTTTTGTTCATCTCGCTTTTCTTTGGTATAATTTCTTAGGTCTCGTAATCTTTGCTTCTGAATTTGTAAACCTTCTTCAAACAGTTTCTTAAATATCTGTCAGTTATTTAATGATAAAAACAAAGTTACACAATGCTCAACTAGAGGTATATACTGACATTTCTCAAAGATTTAAAAAAAAAAAAGCTTCAGTTATTATTCACATGCCATAAGAATCACCCTTCTAAAAATTCAGTTCTATTTCAGTTATAGTGAGTTATTCACAACCATCATCAGTTTCAGAACATTTTCATCACCCCCAGGAGAAATCCCATACCCATGAGCAGTCACTCTGCATTCTTCCCTTTCCTTATCCCCTGACAACAATTAACCTACTTTATATGGATTTGTCCATTCTGGACATTTCATATAAATGGGATCATATAACTGGTGCCCTTCTGTATCTGACTTCTTTCACATAGTATTCTCAAGGTTTACCTATATTGTAGCATATGTTGGTACTTCATTCTTTTTAGGAATACTGTATCAATATACATTGTTTATCCATTCATCAACTGATAGATATGTGGGTTGTATCCCCTTTTTGATTACTATAAGTGATGCTAACCTTGAACTTCTGTATACAGGTTTTTGTGTAGAGGTAAAATTGCTGGCTCATATGGTAACTCTGGTTGATCTTGTGGTTAACGTTTTCAGGAGCTGCCAAGTTGTTTTCCAAGGTACTTGTACCATTTTACAAACCCACTAACCCTGCATGAGGGTACCATGCCAACAATTGTATACTTTTAGACATCCATGAGGAGTGGTATCACCCTTATGGCTTAGATTTGTTGTTCCCTCATGACTAATGGTATTCAGCATCTTTTCATGTATCACAGACTCTTTACGTTTCAGAAAAGAATTCTCAAGCAACCATGTGCATGGGGAAAAAACCCCAAGAGCAGAAATATGCCACATGTACAAGTGTGTCCACCTCCTTGTCCACCTTTCATTAGTAAGAATTTTCTTTTTTGGGCTCGGCGCCTGTAGCTCAAGCAGCTAGGGCTCCAGCCACATACAGTGGAGCAGGCAGGTTTGAATCCAGCCGAGGCCTGCCAAACAACAATGATGACAACTACAACCAAAAAAAAAAAAAAATAGCCAGATGTTGTGGCAGGCGCCTATTGTCCCAGTTACTTGGGAGACTAAAGCAAGAGAATTGCTTAAGCCTAAGAGTTGGAGGTTGCTGTGAACTGTGACGCCACAGCACTCTACCCAGGGCAACAACTTCAGACTCTGTCTCAAAAACAAAGCATTTTTTTTGGTTTTGTTTTTTCATGAGACAAAGTCTCACTCTTTCCCCCTGGGTAAAGTGCTGTGGTGTCATAGCACATAGCAACCTCCAACTCTTGGGCTCAAATGATCCTCTTGCTTCAGCCTCCCAAGTAGCTGGGACTACAGGTGCCCGCCACTGCTCCTGGCTAGGTTTTATTATTTATCTTTTGAGACAGGGTCTCACTATGTCACCCTTGGTAGAGAACCGTGGCATTACAGCTCACAGCAACCTCAAACTCTTGGGCTCAAGGGATCATCTTGCCTAGGCCTCTTGAGTAGCTGGGACTACAGGCGCCTGTCACAGTGCCCACTATAGCTCAGGCTAGCCTTGATCTCCTGAGCTCAAGCAATCTACCTGTGTTGGCCACCGCAGAGTGCTAGGATTATAGGTATGAGCCATCACACCCTGCTTCTTTAGTAAGTTTTTGTTTTTTTTTTTTTTGGAGACAGAGTCTCACTATGTTACCCTTGGTAGAGTGTCATCACAGCTCACAGCAACCTCAAACTCTTGGGCTTAAGCAATTCTCTGGCCTTAGCCTCTTTTAGTAAGAATTCTTGATAGAAGAACTGGTTTAACAGACATCCATTCGTTAGCTGTATTACCTTAGGCAAGTTACTTAGCCTCTGAAAGCCTTAGTAATAGCTTCTTCTAGAAGTATTTCAGAGTATTTAATCTAGTTAATTATAATTACTATAATGTTTTACTCCACAGATGAAACTTACTGCTAAGTTTGGTATCCCAAAATACCTTGTGGAAACCCCTCACAACACAGCTGTGCTGCTCCTGATTTTATGTGGAATTCTAAACTATGTAATTATGCCTTAAATTCCTTTCTTTCTTTTTTTTTTTTGTTCTATTTCAAGAGACAGGTCTTGCTCTGTTGCCCAGTATGCAGTATGTGATCACAGCTCACTGTAGCCTCAAACTCCTGGCTCAAGCAATCATCCTGCGTCAGCCTTGCAAGTAGTGGTGACTACAGGTATGTGCCACCACATCTAGTAAACTTTTTAAAGACAGGGGCTTGCTATATTCCCCAGGATGGTCTTGAACTCCTGACCTCAACCAATCCTCCCACCTCAGCCTTCCAAAGTGCTAAGATTACAGGCATGAGCCACATCTAAATTCTTGTCTTTTACAAACCCTTAAAGTAGTTGTAATAGAGAAGTAACCATGTTCTGTGTAGAAGGCAGAGGAAATAAAATAAGACTTCACATTAAGATGAGGGCCACAGAGACAGACAGGAATGCACACTGAATAAAACGCAGGCTCGGCGCCTGTAGTCCCAGCTACTTGGGAGGCGGAGGCAGGAGACTTGCTTGAGTCCAGGAATTGGAGGTTGCTGTGAACTGTGATGCCACAGCACTCTATGCAGGGTGACAGCTTGAGGCTGTCTCAATAAATAAATAAATAAACAAATAAAATGCAGCATGAGCAAAAAAGAATTTTCACAGCCAAGTCTCTAGGACTTGCATTTGGGTTTTGGATTCAAAATGGACTAGGAATTACAAACAAATAAAGGGTTGTGAAAGGTAAAAAATTTCACCAGGGATGGACAGAAAAGCCATATTTACCATTTCTTCCCGGGTCCTCATTCTCATCATTTTGGCACGTAGCTGAACTCTGTAATCATCATAGTATTTTCGAGCACGAACAATTTGCTGATGATTTTCTTTTATCTTTGATCGGGTCAACCTTTGTCTATGAATACGGTCCTTAAAATCTTGCTGAGAAAGGGAACAAAGGGATAAGAAAAAAGAGGAAGGCAGACTCAAGCGTTCTCAGCAGTAGCCTACTGTCTGCTTTCATGGAGTGTGAAGAACTGCTGACCCCAGAAGCCCTTCAGCAGCTTGCAGAGCAGCAATGGTCCTGAGCACCTCACCTCCTCATTCCACCAGGAGGTCGCTAAGCCACACCCAGATGCCAGCTCCAAAGGAGTAGGAAAATGGCATTCCTAGACTTTCAAGCAAAGAGTAAGGTGCCGGCCCCATATGCTGGAGACGGCGGGTTCAAACCCAGCCCCAGCCAAAAACTGCAAAAAAAAAAAAAAAAAAAAGACTGAATTGCCAAGAGTATTTGATTAGGCAAAAAACTCAAGAAATTTGACATGTGACAAAGCAGTGAGGATGAAATGTCGTCATGTACATAAAACCTCCAACATAGGAGTTCTGGATAATTTGTGTTTTTTTACACAAACCACATGCAGTTCTTGAGAGAACTTTTGGAGCTGTTTAGGATTCTAGCTCCCATTGCTTATCTCTACTCCACACCCCTTCCTCTAGCAGACTGTTGCTGACTTCTGATCTCAGCTCTCTCACTTCATTATACTCAACAAGAAATAATGTTCTCAGGATGATTATTAGTCTGAATTATTATGGAGGCTGGTAAACCGCTCAGCTCTCTACTTGGCTCCTGGGAGATGGGAAAGGACAAAAAGCACCAAGTTGCAACTACCTGGCACCTTTAGGAGGGGCTGTGGAGAACTAGATTAAAATACTAAGTCTGCCCTTGCTTATCATGCTGAGACCCAGGGCAAGTCACTTAACATCTCAAAGCCTTGGGGTTTTCATTTCATGGTAAAGTATCTTCTCTAATACATGGCATGACTACATGAAAGTGTGTATATGAAATAGAAATACCCAGCACTCCCCTACCCCAGTCAATTTTGGTTAAAGCTCTAGATGCTTCCACAGCTGAGTGTTACAGGTAAGGAACTGTTGCCCCCAGGTGGATGAAATAAAGACAAGACTATAATTTGTACACTGTGAATCTACCACCCGACTTGCTCTTCACATACCAGTCTCTTGTTATGTTCATATTCTTTCTTCACGAGGGCAGTAAGGAGGTCATGCCTTCGTAGGGCCTCTTCTATCTTTAAGTTGGAAATGAGTGAGTTGGTTAATAATGCTGTTCACTAAATTATTAAAGATAAGTTCTTCCTCTTTCTGGTTTAAATTCCCCATTTAAGACTGATGATGACTTACTTCATCCTGGAGTTTCTTCTTCGATCGGTTTTCTCTGCCTGCATCTTTTCTGAGCTGTTCAATCTGTGCAATTTGCTGTTTCCACATCTTGCTTAGAGTTGGGCCAGAGACATACAGAAATGGAAATTGCTCTAGCATAAGGGACAGAAGACTGTGTTCATCTACTTTAACTGCAAGTAAAATGAGATACTCTTAATCAGAGAGATTGCAGATAAGATCTACCTCCCTGGTAGATCACAGCTTATCTAAGTGGTATGATTCTGATCCAGAAAAGAACAATTCTAAATATACTTATCACTTTTGCACCCCTTCTTTGATTGGAGTAAGCTAAGAAGAAGCTCGATAGTTCTGACTGATGATATGCTGGTCCTAACAAGTCCATCCAACCTACTCAGCTGCCACACCTCAGTGAGTAGGGACAAATGCTGAGTACCTTAAAACAATAGACTCTTCAGGCCTCCTGATTATGCATGTACTTCTTCTAAAATTTGTCTCATGAGATGAAAGGCCAGTAGTCTCTGGGGCATAGTTAGAAGCCTGGTATTTCACGTGTCCTTGTTTACTTGTAACAGCGGTTCTCTACCCGTGGGACATGACCCACAAAACTGTATTTTTTTTTTTTTTTGAGACAGAGCCTCAAGCTGTCACCCTGGATAGAGTGCCATGGCATCACAGCTCACAGCAACCTCCAATTCCTGGGCTCCTGCCTCCGCTTCCCAAGTAGCTGAGACCACAGGTGCCCGCCACAACGCCCGGCATTTTTTGGTTGCAGCTGTCATTGTTGTTTGGCGGGCCCGGGCTGGATTTGAACCTGCCAGCTCAGGTGTATGTGCCTGACGCCTTAGCCGGTTGAGCCACAGGCGCCGAGCTAGGAACTGTATTAAAGGGCTGCGGCATTAGGAAGGTTGAGAACCACTGATTTATAACAAGAGCCTAATGAGTACTCACTGGCACCGTCAACAGATAGGAGCTAGACAGGCCATCTACTTGCTTTGAAGCATTCCTTTTTTTCTACCAACTTCCCAGGGGCAGGGGGGTTGGGGGGAGACACTCATTTGGTGTGTAACAGAGTGAATAGAATGAGGTAAAGTTGGAGCACCAGACAGCAGCTTTGGCTTTCCTTTGGTGCCAATACTTAGGCCTCCCTGAGGTACTTCCTTATTTAAGAGTTTCAGCTCTCTTTACATAAAATTAGCAATATGGCAGAGATAAAAGAAGGACTTTTCTCCAGTTAACTGGTAGATGTGAGTTTCCAATGCTGTATCCCTGGAATGTAGCACACGCTTTCAAAGGCTCCCAGTTTTCCATAAAGTACAATTCTGAGGTTCTTACTTGGAAGTGCTTTATTTGCCTTTAGGAAGCCTCCTCTTGGACTCTGAGTTGTGGTTTTTCTAGAGTAAACCTTCCAAGGCTGACTGTGTTCTAGAGTTCTTTTATGAACAGCTTCTCTGTATATTTTTTCCTTAGAAGCAGACATAAAACAGAATAGAAACAAAAGTGATATCTAACAACTCTTTCATACATCATCTTAAATATTACATGTTGACAAAAAATAGCTAACTACTTTCCAGCTAAACCATGTTACTTCAAATTTCTAAGATCTGGCTAGGGGTATTCACCCACCTAACTTAAAGGCACCTTTTGGCCTCTGGCATCCCTTGGAATTTGGAAAAGCATTGAATCCTTCTTAAGTTTCAGCCACCTTAGTCCCACACTCTAAATACAACCACTATCCATGTGTTTTTTCCACTATTATTGTTTTGATATGTTTCTTTGACAACTTCTATGAAGATTAAAAAAAATTCCCAAGCACTGAGAGGCCAAGGCGAGTGGATTCCCTGAGCTCAAGAGTTCCAGACCAGCCTAAGCAAGACCGAGACCTCCTCCCTAAAAATAGCCAGCACTATGACAGGCGCCCTGTTGTCCCAGCTACTTGGGAGGCTGAGGCAAGAGAATCACTCAGAGCCAAGAGTTTGAGGTAGCTGTGAGCTGTGACACCATGGCACTCTACCTAGTGCCACGAACTGAGACTGTCTCCAAAAAAAAAAAAATATATATATATATATATATCTCGCAAGCAACTACATAGCATGTTTAATTGTAACCATATAGTATATCTACTTTTGCTCATTAACTTTTTAGCATAAACATTTTTTCCATGCTTTTATTTAATTTCTGTAACCACCACCACCCCTTTTTTTTGAGACAAAGTCTCTCACTTTGTCTAGAGTAGAGTGCCGTAGTGTCACAGCTCACAGCAACCTCAAACTTTTGGGCTTAAGTGATTCTCTTGCCTTAGTCTCCCAAGTAGCTGGGACTACAGGCACCCACCACAACGCCCCACTGCTCACTCTGGCTCAGGCTGGTCTCCAACTCCTGAACTCAAGGGATCCACCCACCTTGGCCTCCCAGAGTGATAGGACAGGTGTGAGCCTGGCCCTATATAACCATACTTAGGAAAGGCAACAAAAACTTATGCTTTCAGTTTCTTACAAACACATCCAGAGCAACCAGGATTTCCTGTCTTTACTCCTTTTTATCAGCCTAGACTACTTTGTAGACACCTCCCACCCCACCCCACTACCCCCTTGCATTGCCAAGCAACAGAATCCCTTAACAACTGATGGAAGTTTTAGGTAGGAAAGAAAAAGTGGTAGTTTTCTTTGGTACTGTGTCTTGCCATATTTTAGTAACTTGAATGTCCTAAGAAAAAGTGAAAATCTTACATTATGAAATCCTGCCTTTTCCTAAAGATCTAATGATTAAGTTCTTAGATTCTTAGGTTCTAAGTTCTTAGGTTCTTTTTTTCTTTTAAAAAGATCTGTACTTCTATTATAATCAAATGGCATTTATTATAGTGGAGACTTTTACCCACTGTTTCCTCCTCCTTGTCATTTATCCCTAGCGGTCGAAAAGTCTCTTGAACTTTATTTCTTCTTAGTTCCCTTTCAAATGCTTCAGTGAAAACCTAGAGGTAGAAGTCATAAAATATTAGTTATTACAAATGAAAATAAATAAATAAAAAAATTAACCTAGGATCCTGCCACCCCTGTAAGTATCAAGCTCACTTTTTTAAACTTCCTTTCAAGCTCTGTATCATAAATCTATTTTAACAGGTATATAACTGGAACGAAGAATGAAATTTTAAATGATGTTTCTTTGTTGTTACTACTGTATTGATAATTGTTCTGATACTCCCTGAATGGAAGTTACATGCTGAATGACTGATTGTAACTATTATAAGAGATCTGAATTAGTTTCAATTTTTTTTACCAGTATACATTCTACCACATTATAAAACCATTATAAAGGCTCAGCACCTATGGCTCAATGGGCTAAGGCGCCAGCCACGTACACCTGAGCTGGCGGGTTTGAATCTAGCCCGGGCCCGCCAAACAACAATGACGGCTGCAACCAAAAAATGGCTGGGCGTTGTGGCAGGTGCCTGTAGTCCCAGCTACTTGGGAGGCAGAGGCAGGAGACTCGCTTGAGCCCAGGAATTGGAGGTTACTGTGAGCTGTGATGCCACGGCATCCTATCCAGGATGATAGCTTGAGTTTCTGTCACAAAAAAAAAAAAATAAATAAATAAAATAAAACCATTATAAAATCTATTATACAGGCTCAGTGCCTGTACACAGTGGTTACAGCACTAGCCACATGCATCGAGGCTGGTGGGTTCAAACCCGGTCCTGGCCAGCTAAACAACAATGACAACTGCAACCTCCCCCCCTCACCCCCCCACCAAAGTAGCCAGGCATTATGGCGGGTGCCTGTAGGCCCAGCTACTTGGGAGGCTGAGGCAAAAGAATCGCTTAAGCCCAAGAGTTTGAAGTTGCTGTGAGCTGTGATGCCACAGCACTCTACCCAGGGTGACAGCTTAAGACTCTGTCTCAAAAAAACCCCAAATAACCTATTATACAACACATATCTTAAGCATTCTAAATTCATGCTCCATTTCAAAATCCCTGTTACACAGAACTCTCCTTGTTGAATCCCAACCACCTTCTTATTCCTGTCTTGGGCACGTTCTCATCCTTTCTGTAACTCAAGCGGCTTGTCACATTTAATCCACCTCAAATCCTCTTCATTTCTGACTCTCTCTGAAAAAACTCTCTCTGAAAATACCAACCTGCACTGATAATTCTTTTTTTTTTTTTTTTTTGGAGACAAGAATCTCACTACATCGCCCTGGGTAGACTGCCATGGTGTCAAAGCTCACAGCAACCTCAAACTCTTGGGGCTTAAGCAATTCTCTTGCCTCAGCTTCCCAAGTAGCTGGGACTACAGGACCCACCCCAATGCCTGGCTATTTTTTGGTTGTCGTTATCATTATTGGTTAGCAGGCCCAGGTTGGGTTTGAACCCACCAACCCCAGTGCATGTGGCCGATGCCCTAACCATGGAGCTATGGGCGCCGAGCCTGATAATCCTTTCTTGCTCCCCTGGAACACTGAGCTATGCCCAATCAGGTTATTTTCTTAAGAGTTTCACAAGGGGAATATGAGCTGTCACACAGTTCTCCATCATCTGCTCAGGTCAGGAATATTACATACATTTTACAAAAGAGAGGAAAGGAGGAAAGGAGCAACAGCAAAAATGAATATTAAGTGCATTTTATCCTTTTAGTCAATAGCATGTTCGTTGTAGCATCTGGCTGAGGGAAAATGTAGCTGAGAGATGAGGAGGTACCTTAGCTCGGTATTGGCGGCTATCTTTTTCTTTTAGCTTGTGCTGCCTTCTCTTCTCCGTATGGAACTGTTTATATTTGTTAACTGGCGATGGAGACAGCGAATGGGATCTATTAGGTGACTTTCTATGCATGTAAAGTCCTGCAACACAGAAAAGATATGTACCATTAGATCCTGACAGCCAGAAATATTAGGTTGGAAACTAGTTGTTTTTACTAAATCCAGAGACTAATAAGTGAATGTACTCTCTCCTATGGCTAATCTGAATTTGCATGTTAGCCATACCAAATAAACAGACAAATGCATAAAGATGGGTACTGTCTCAAGTACATATATTCAACTTTGGATTGAATTCAACATGTGGGATGGCTCCTATGCACTAAGGCCTATGGAGAGTGCTCTAGGTGATTGGGGCATAATGGAGGAGAGAAAAGGCAAATGAGCAGTGCATCTGGTATCCTTTTAACCTGTCTGGATGCTAAGGAGGTGGGATATAATTATATGTGTGTGTGTGTGTATGTATGTATTTTTTTTTTTGACAGAGTATCATTTTGTGGCCCTGGGTTGAGTGCCGTGGCATCACAGCTCACAGCAACTTCAAATTCTTGGCTTAAGTGATTCTCTTGCCTCAGTCTCCTAGGTAGCTGGGACTATAGGCACCTGTCACAATGCCTGGTTTTTGCTCCGGCTCTGGCTCAGGCTGGTCTCTAACCTGTGAGTTCACGCAATCCACTCCTTGGCCTCTGAGAGTGATAGGATTAGTAGGTGTGAGCCACTGCGCCTGGCCTACATATAGATATGTATCTTATAAATGCTTATAAAGCAGCATACTCACAAGCAAAAGTTAACATAATTAAGCACTGTCTTAAGTGGTCCTGATTCCTCCCTTCTCAACAGTCTAACCCTCCTAATTCTACACTGCCTACAACATCTAACACACCAAACCCCTTCTCTTCACAAACCTTTTTATGGACCATACTTATAGATGTGCTTGGGCATCTGCTAGCTGTGAAGAAGAGACTCCACTGGCCTTTTTTTGAAATGCAATTAATTCAACATTGCTCTAAGACTTGAGGAAATTAGCTTGATACCTTTACAAATTTTTAGACTCTCTAGCAAATGCAGAAATGAACTATTTTAAATGATAGATGTCCACAATGCATTCTTGTTTAGAAACTGAAGACCCAATCAAAATAATATTTTAACTTAAAATATATTTTCACAATGAGATACCATGTGTATGAGAATAGTAATGGAAACATGGAGGTCACTGGGTAAGGCTACCTAGAGATTAGCTGAGTCAAGTTTCAAGCGAAGAGACAGATGAAAAAAATCACAAGAATATTCTTTTTTGGGAGGAGTGGGGGACAGAGTTTCACTTTGATGCCTTGGATAGAGTACTGTAGTGTTATAGCTCACAGCAACCTCAAACTCTTGAGCTCAAGCAATCCTCTTGCTTCAGTCTCTCAAGTAGCTAGGACTACAGGTGCCTGCCAGAATGCCTGGCTAATTTTTTTAGAAACGGTGTCTCATTCTTGCTCAGGCTGGTCTCCAACTCCTGAGCTCAAGCAATCCACCTGCCTTGGGCTCCCATAGTGCTAGGATTATCGGTATGAGCCATCTCACCTAGCCTAGGAAAGAGTATTCTTTTTTTGTTGTTGCTGCAGTTGTCATTGTTGTTTTCTTTAGCTGGCCTGGGCCAGATTAGAACCCACCAACCTTGGTGTAGGTGGCCGGCGCCCTACCCACTGAAATATGGGTACCACTGGAGAGTTTTCTTGAAGGATTAAAAGAACAACTGAAAAGGTTAAGTCAGTTTTGGGATGAGAGAAGACTGTTTCCACAGAAACAACAGATGACCAAAGTAGATAAAACTAAACATAAAATATGCAAAATTTTAATGGAATACAGGATAATTGTATAGATTTAATTAATAGAAGATCAAACAGTAGGAAGTACTTGCAAGGAAGAGGCAGACCGCAAACTGCTGATACATGTATAGATTGGTCAGTCACTCTGGTGGACAAGTTGGCAATGGTAAAGAAATGATCCAGAAATTCTACTAAGTGTAGTTCCCAGAGAAACTTCTGCATGTATTAAAGGATGTTCACTGCAGAATTTTTTGTAGAAATGTGAACTGGAACAATCTACATGTCCAGCAATAGGGAAAATGGATAGTGTCATAAATACTCATACAAATAGGTATACTGTTTATTTACACTGCAGTTAAAATGTATAGACTGGATTTGTAAGTATGAACACAAATAGACTTCCAAGACAATGTTAACAGAAAAAAGAAATCTGCAGAACAATATATATAGTAACTATGTAAAATTTTAAAACAAAACAATAGCGTGTTCAGACAAATAATGTATAAAATGTTAAATTTAACAACGAAGGGAAGAGGCAAGGATACCAACTTCAAGATAGAGATCAAGGTTTGTGAAAAAGAGTAGCTCTGTGGGGAGTCTAGAAGGGATTTCTGTTTTCTTAAACACAAAAGGGCCAAAGCAAACAAAATTATTAACATCTGTTACTTCTAGACAGTGAAAGTCTAGGTGTCTGATAATATTTTCCTGAAATATTTAAGATGAGAAAGAAAGTCATTAAGCATGAATGGAGCGGCCTATGTAGTTCACATGGGAGTCCCTATTCTCAGGGACTCTCTGGGATAAGTACCTGGCCTGGGCTTCTTTGGCCCATACTCCACGATGCTGTCACTGTGTTGAGATAGTGTCTCCTCATTTCCATTCTCTATCTCTTCATTGCCAGTATCTTCTTTATGGTCAGTCTTTTCTTTAATTCGATCACCCAGGGCACTTTTTAGCATCTATTGAAAAAACTCTTTTCAACATCTTTCACTGGTTTCAATAGAAAATAAATGGGTACAAGTAGACAGATATACCCTTTAAAAAGCTTCCTTTTAATGGTTGTTAATAATATATTTTCAGATGTTGCTTATGCTTTAGTTTTTTGGTTACTATTTGTTTTAGAGATAGGGACTTACTTTGTTGCCCAGGCTGGAGAGCAGTGGCGCGATTATAGCTCACTGCAGCCCTGAACTCCTCTGGGGCTCAAGAACTATATACTACCATGCCGAACTAAGTAAAAAGAAAATTTGGCTCAGCGCCTGTGGCTCAGCGGGTTAAGGCGCCAGCCACGTACACCTGAGCTGGCGGGTTCGAATCCAGCCCGGGCCCGCCAAACAAAACAACAATGATGGCTGCAACCAAAAAACAGCCGGGCATTGTGGCGGGTGCCTGTAGTCCCAGCTACTTGGGAGGCGGAGGCAAGAGACTCGCTTGATCCCAGGAATTGGAGGTTGCTGTGAGCTGTGAATGCCACAGCACTCTCTCCAGGTGACAGCTTGAGGCTCTGTCTCAAAAAAAAAAAAAAAAAAAGAAAAGAAAATTTTTGTGTATAGGGATGGGGGTCTCACTTTGTTGCCTAAGCTGGTCTTGAATTCCTAGGCTCAAGCAATCCTCCTCCCTCAGCCTCCCCAAAGTGCTCAGATTATAGGCATGAACCACTGCATCCAGCCTAATATTTTGTGAGAAATCAGTCATCTATCCAATTTTATACAAGATTTGTCTTTAGTGACAAAGGGAACCCATATAGGTATATCAGAAGATAAATAGTTTAAGCCTGGCATGGTGGCTCACGTTTGTAATCCTAACACTTGGGGAGGACAAGGTGAGAAGACTGTTTGAGCTCAGGAGTTCAAGACCATCCTGAGCAAGTGCAAGACCTGTCTCTACTAAAAGCAGAAAATTTAGCCAGGCATTGTAGTGGGCACCTATTGTCCCAACTACTAGGTAGGCTGAGGCAAGGGGATTGCTTGAACCCAAGAGTTTGAGGTTGCTGTGAGCTATGATGTCATTGCACTCAAACCAGGGCAACAAAGTCAGACTCTGTCTCAAAAAAATAATAAAATAAATAAAATAGATATGGTGGCATTTGTGGCTCAAAGGAGTAGGGTGCCAGCCTTATATGCCGGAGGTGGCGAGTTCAAACCCAGCCCCATCCAAAAACTGCAAAAATAAAAAATAAATAAATAAAACAATAAATGGTTTAACATCATCATTCATGTTAAATGATTTGGTTTTCATCAGAATCATTAAAATCTGGATAAATCAGTGCCAAACTTGGTTATATCATGAAAGAAAAAGAGATGCTTGTTCATGTCTTACCTACTTGACATACAGAACATTTTCTTTTCTTTCTTTTTTTCTTTTTTTTTTTTTTTTTGAGAGAGTCTCAGTAGATTGCCGTACTATCACAGCTCACAGCAAACTTAAACTCTTGGGCTTAAGTGATTCTCTTGCCTGAGCCTCCCAAGTAACTGGGATTATAGGCGCCCACCACAGCGCCCAGCTATTTTTTCGTTGTAGTTGTCATTGTTGTTTGGCGGGCCCGGGCTGGATTTGAACCCGCCAGCTCTGGTGTATGTGGCTGGCACCCTAGCTGCTGAGCTATAGGCTCCTAAACCAGAACATTTTCATAGTAAGACTCAATTCATTTTCCAACACCTTACCTTCAGTGGGGAGATCACTTTTATGTACTCTAATCCGCAGCATTCTCAATATAGATTAAAAAAAAGTAAGACTTGCCCAATCTAGTTCATAGAGCCGTTGATAAAGTTTCTCTGATACTGCATGTAATTCTTGTTCTGTTAACCTCTTTCTTGGCCTCTGGGTGAAAGATGAATCGCAGGATGAGGCTGCAGCTCTACTTTCTTTTCTGTAATAAGTGACCATAAGACACTTAAGTAGCTAGTTATTTCTTACTTTGTTTAAAATAACTATACTACATGCCTTAACAAATATTTCATACTGGTTTTCACAGCTAAATTTGGAAAATATACCCCTTACTTTTCAAATCCCTTTGCAAATATATTATAAACATTGAAGCCTGTAGTAATGTTACCTTTTTCCTTTGGGAAGCTTCCTAGTCCTAAGGCCTTGGACCTGAGTTGGATATGTTTCTTGTTCACTCCATGTATCTTTGGGCAACTTGGAAGTTAAGAAAACTCTGTTATCTGGTTCCTATTAAAAATAGAAAAACACTGATTTGAAAAAGCTATAACGATGACACATACAAACATTTTGGAAGTGGGGAAGGGAGGACCTGTGGCTCAAAGTCAGGTCCCTTCAATCTGTTTGCTTTTAAATGCATTTGTGAAAATACTCCACTGACACCCAATGCCACGTGATTGAAGCAATGTCTATCAACTTATGCTCAAAGAAAGTGTCGCTCAGGATGCCAATGTCGCTCAGGAGGTGTTCTGAAACACAAAATGTTAAGGGTTACAGAAATACCTGGACAAAAAAAAAAAAAGAACGGTGAAGCCACAAGGGGAAAGTATTCAAGTTGTCATCTTTTGTATCAAGGAAGTCAACAAGGGCTGTCCAAAATGGAAACAGTTCAAACAAAGATGAAACTTCTTCAAATATGATTAGAAACTCTTAACATTTTTAATAATTTGTTAACCTTAAAGGAAATCTTTTAGAAAATACTTCTTTTGGTAAAGAAACACTTGACATTTAATGACAGCTTCAATTTTACTTCAGTATCTTTTCATCTGTTAATGTAGAATTAAATTTAATACTTTTTAGAGAATAGCAATGATATTGTAACATTTTAAAAACCTTTTAATGAAATGTAAGTGTCCAGCTTAATGAATTACTTCAAAAAGGACACTCCCACTTAATTGCCACCCAGATCAAAAGATAGAACAGCTGTCATCTATGCTGGGATGCAGTGACATAATCATAGTTTATTTATTGCAGCCTCCCACGATGCTGGGACTACATGAGCATAGTACCATGCCTGGGTAATTTTTTTTTTTTTTTGAGACAGAGCCTGAAGCTGTCACCCTGGATAGAGTGCTGTGGCATCACTGCTCACAGAAACCTCCAATTCCTGGGCTCAAGGGAGTCTCCTGCCTCCACCTCCCAAATAGCTGGGACTACAGGCGCCCGCCACAACGCCTGGCCATTTTTGGTTACAGTCATCATTGTTGTTTGGTGGGCCCAGGCTGGATTCGAACTTGCCAGCTCAGGTGTACGTGGCTGGCGCCTTAGCCCATTGAGCCACAGGCACCGAGCCTTTTTTTAACTTTTCATAAAGACTGTGTCTTGCCATATTGCTCAGGCTGGCCCTGAACTCCTGGCCTTCAAGTGATCCTCTGACCTTGGCCTCCAGAAGTGCTAGGATTACAACAGGCATAAGCCACCATGCCTGGCCTAAGTTATTTAAGGACACACAATATGGATTCTGAAGCCAGAATGCCTGAGTGCAAATCCTGAGTCTATGATTGCTATGTAACCTCAGATAAGAAACTTAACCTCTCTCCATCACCTTTCCTCATGGAAAACAAATATAGTAGCTATATCAGAGTCGTTTTGAGGAGTAAATTATTGGGTTTTTTTTTTTTTAAGACAGAGTCTCATTTTCTTGCCCTGGGTAGAGTGCCATGGTGTCATAGCTCACAGCAACCTCAAACCTCTGGCCTCAAGTGATCCTCTTATGTCAGCCTCCCAAGTAGCTGGGACTATAGGTGCCCACCACAACACATAAATAGTTTTTGTAGAGATGGGGTCTTACTCTTGCTCAGGCTGGTCTCAACTCCTGAGCTCAAGCAATCCACCTGCATCTGCCTCCCAGAGTGTTCGGATTATAAGCGTAAGCCACTGCCCCGGCCCCAGTTTGTGTTAGCTCTTTTTTTTTTTCTTTCTTTCTTGTGAGACAGAGCCTCAAGCTATCACCCTGGATAGAGTGCTGTGGCATCACAGCTCACAGCAACCTCCAATTCCTGGGCTCAAGCGAGTCTCCTGCCTCTGCCTCCCAAGTAGCTGGGACTGCAGGCGCCCGCCACAACGCCAGGCCATTTTTTTTTTTTTGG
>CAUYON010110015.1:0-11679 GCA_963573935.1 Arctocebus calabarensis | reverse complement strand
TTTCATATAGTAAACGAGAAAATATCATGAATGGTATGTCAATCAGGTTGATAAAATATCTCAGATTGCATGTGAAGCCCCCACACTGTACCCCATGGTTGAACTAATGTACACAACTATGATTCAATAAAAAAAAAAAATACTTTAAAAAACAAAACAAAACAAAACAAAAACATTATGCATCAAACAAGCCAGTAACAAAGTATCCTTACTTTCTGATTCCAGGTAAACATAAAATTCTACATAATGCAAACAAATCTACCATTAAAAAATAAATACAACAATATTTTATGGTATTGGGGAGAAATAGGAATTGCATTTAAATGGCCATTGAAGAAACACTTTGGAATGAAAGAAACATTCTAAATTTGATTGTGTTGGTGGTTAAGTGGGAGAATATATAGGCAAAATTCTTTTAACATGGGTGCAGAATATTTTATTACATTTTACATTTCATTTTACTCTTCATTAAATTATATAAAATTGATAAAAAATCAACTGATAATACCAAAAGAAAACTAAAGAAAAAACATTGATTTTGTTTAAATACATTCAGAAAGGATATTTGATAAATTTAAGATAATTTTAATATAAAATTAGTGGATAAAATTTTGATGCTAGAAATTTTAAAAAATATATAAATTATTTGACAAGATTTAAGATAATTTAAGGTGAAAATTTCTAGTAAACTGCAAATATAAAGGTATAGCTTAACAATTATGTACAAAAATATAGAAGACATTATGCTTATTAAATATTGAAAATGTTCCCTCTGAGATTTAGAGAAATAGTCAAAAATGCCTCCACTGTATCAAAATACCTCGACCTCTATCCAAGACAAATAAAATATAAATAAGTATAAAACTGGGACATTAAGAAGATACAGACTGTCATTTTCACTGATATAATCATATTCCTAAGAAATATCAAAGTCATTTATGAAAACTCTATTATATATTAAAAGATTAATTTAGCAGGGTATCTGGGCAACAGATCACTTTATAATAATGAATTGCACGACTATATATCATCAGCAAAAATTAAAAATCATGGATAGTTTGAAACCATAGAAATCATTATTCTCAATATAGACTTTTTAATCTAGGAACAAACTTAACAAACCATATGTAAGGTCATTAGATCAACTCACAAGGTATTAGGAAGAGAAATTTTAAAAAGCCAGGAAGAGCTATAACATATTTTACAATTAGCAAATAGCCTTAAATTGATACATAGATTCACTGCAATTCCAGTTATCATCCCAGTGGAGGGGGTGGTGGAACACCCAGATATCCATAGATTGAGACCCCCACATATCCATCAATAGTAAAATACATATCTACATTTTAGAACATTTGTGTGTGTAATGCAAACTGATAAAGAAAACTAAAGATGAAGTTAAAGATGTAAACAAAGTTTGAAGAATCACACTTGCCAATCCCAATTACCATTATTGTTATGGTAATTTAAATGGTATGATATTGATAGAAAGATAGCTATTTAAATGGATCCAGGGCAAAAAATGAAAACACATGAGCCTCTCTCTCTTTAAAAGAATATATATAAAATAAATATATGTTTATAAAAAAATCACCTGGTTTGGGAAAGAAACAGCCATTGCAATTCATAGAAAATTGAATAACCATTTGAACAAAAGCTATTGGCAAACTGATTTTTCCCGCAGGAAGGAAAAATTAATCTCATTGTTAGAGTCATACCTTGCACTGTGCATAAAAACCAACCCCAGATGAATTATAGACTTAACATGAAAGATAAAGTAACAAATATTCTAGAAGCTAATACAGAAAAATACCTTCGTGAACTTTACACAGGCAAGCATTTCTTAAACAGGACACTCCAAACACTGACCCCAAACCAAAATAAACACTGATGAATTTCACTTCATTAAATTAAGGGCCTTTGTTCATCAGCAAGCCTTACTATAGAAGAAAAGGAAAAGCCAGAGAATTGTAGATGATAGTCTCATTGCATAAAACAACAAAGACTAGTATCCAGAATCCATAATAAAGTGTGAAATCCCCTGTAAAGACTCAAAGAGTGAAAATCAACTTTGACTGAAATTAGAAAAAGCAGTTCTGCCATTAATCACAATGGGAGTACAGACATAGATAAAGCCAGCTGCAAAATTAACTCCAAGTGCTGTTTGTCCCAAAGTAATGTAGCAGCTGTGAAATGCCATAATAACCCTTTCTTTTAATGACTACTTTTTTTTTCTTTTTTAAATCAATGACACCCCAGAGCCACGTTTGCCAGTCCCATCCATTACTGGTGATGACTGATCACTAAACTGCTTTTGCCTCATGACAGGACCCAATCCTTAGTTAATTCTCTTTCTTCTAAGCCCACCTCAGAGACTGGCACCAAACTTGACTCTTACTTTCCTCAGATCCTCCTAAGAATCATTTGATAAGAAGCCAAACTTTACAGCAAACGTTCATCTCATCTCTCTTATACAGTGTCGTTTTATAGTTCCTAGGATTCTCCATTTTTTTACTGTATCGATTCCGTAAATACGACTTTTTTGGACTATGTGCATCATCCTATTGGACTTTGATTTATTATGTTTTTGCAAATAATCACAAAAAATCAGTAATAAAAAGTGCAGGCAACAGAAGACATATCCATTATTCATTAGCAAAGTATAAATTAAGTTCACAATAAGATATAGCTAAACGCTCCCAAGAATGTCTAACATTTTAAAATAGAGAGTTGAAGGACTGTTGAACATGTCCTCCACATCATTGTTGGTGGAAGCCTGAATTGTTATCCCTTCTTTAGAAAATTGATCAGCAGTATCTTCCAAAGTGGAAAATGGGTATATATGCCTTAGGCGCAAGTGATTAGAGTCCAAGGTTTACTTTAAATAGAAATCTAATAATGTGCAAAAATACATTCATGTAAAACCTTACTTCCAACAGCATTATAGATAATAGCCTTACACTGTGACACCAAAATGTCCATCGATAGCAAAATACTTAACTACATTTTAGAATACTTACATAAATGGCCAATGAAGATCAATGAACTGCTATTACTTTCAGTGACCTTGACGGATGACCCAGGTACTTTGCTGAGTAAAAACACACGGAACTAACGGTACGCACTGTATTGTTCCATTTATATAGACATTGATAATAGCTAAAGCATATTTGTCGTGATAAATATTGACTCAATAACGATATTCAGGCACAACCATGTTGATTATAATTTCTAATGATCTACGGAGTTATAAAATGATGTGCTAATTTACTTAGGGACAATTTTTTATGTTATACATCTAAAGTGTATGGTTTTTAGATATTTGTGTTGCATATTATATTAAACAGAATGGAAGTAGAACACATTATTCTTAGCAAAGCATCACAAGAATGGAAAGCAAGAATCCTATTACTCAATTCTAATATGAGGACAATTGATGAACTACTACAAAATAGGACATATGAGCCTATGAGTAGGACATATGAGTAGGGGGTGGGGGAAGGGGGTACCTGCAGAGGCAAGGGGGTGGGGAATTGCGCATTGTGAAGTACCTCTTGAGGACGTGACACATTATAATAGGGTCTTTACCTAACAAATGTAATCATTGTAACCTGGTTCCTTGTACCCTCAATGAATCCCCAACAATAAAAAAAATAATAATAATAAGGTGAAAAAGACTTAAAAAATCATTAGATAATGGGTTAGACGGTAGCCGGGAAATAAAATGTTTAGAGTTTCATGAATGAAAATTTTATTTTTTATTCAAAATTCTCATCTACTATTTAATATATCATGTCAGGTATTTAACATTAATATGCATAACACATTTAAAATTAGAGGTCTGTATAAAGTCCTCAGAATTTTTACCTATAAAGCAAATTGATGTTATTTTTTTAAAGGCTCTTATAATAAAGTATGTAACAGTGTTAAAGAAAAGTGCAATTTATGGAAATTTGCTATAATTTGCATCAGGGAATTACAAAAAATCTAAAGTATCTAACTTGATCCTTATTGCCATTAAATGTTTAAAATCTGAAATTCAACTTTAAAATAACAAAATGTGTATACACATTTCCTTTTATCTCAGTGAAAGTAACCAAACTTAATAAGATTAAGAGTATATAAAATAAACTATTCAAAGTAATGCAATGTCTTATCACTCTTTGGTGATAATATGAAAGCAATTTATTTGTATATTCCACAATACTGAAAAGCCATCATAATGCCTTTCTCTTTCACTTTCTCCAAAAGCTTTTATACCACCAACAAACACGTTCTGGGGAAACACGTTCTGTACCAATCTTTTTCTTTAACGACTTTGATCTCATCGCTCTACTCAAATAGCAGTACTACAATATGAGTTCTTATTTTGCCATTTTAACAGATAAGAAACATTGAGCATGTGGGATAATAGCTAAAGCTTTATACTAGTTCCTATTCTCGGTAACTGTAGATGAAGAATTTTTATCTGAGCAGCATAACTTCAAAACCTGTGCATCTAACTGGTATCTTATGCTGGCTTTTTTTTTTTTTTAATTTTTTTTCAAATTTTTCTAAAAAGTAATCAAATGCAAAATAACTACTGTTTTAGAAATAAATTCCCCATGTCAGAAACATCACTTATCACTATACCGTTTCCTGAATAATAAAAAGCTAAATTTAATGTCTTCTACACCATTTTGATCATTATCAAATAAAATTGCACAGTAATAAGTATTGCTTTAGGCAGTAAATGTTCTTTCTCTTTCTGTTCATGATAGCATTTACACTATGTTTTCAGCATCATTGCTCAATCCAGATACTTCTTTTTTGTGAAGACAATTTCTAAATTTTAATATTAGCTATATTTAGCTTAGAAATTTTTAAAACAATACCAAATTTAATGATTTTGAATATTTAAAAAATTGTTTTAATTTTAATTTCTAAATTTTAATGTAATCTAATTTTGATAAAGGCCCTTAAAATTTTTATAATTTTTTAAACAGATGTTTTGAAAACATATTTTATGAACAAACCTAATAGCATAATAAAAATATAGTTTCCATTATACTGAAATTTGTCACCTTTTATACAGCTAGTTCAAAATACATTTTGCAAGTCGGTTATAAAACACAATGTTAAGTTTAGAAAATTGGAGATTTAGTACCCAAGTCATTAACTTTTATGTGACCTTGGCAATTTACATGAGCTTCTTAAGCCTCATTATCCTTATTTCCCTAATGAAGATTATGTATAGTATATACAATATAGTATATATTTTAATATTGTATCATTGATATACTAAAATTAGTCTATTTTAGAGCATACTATTTAAACTCATTCTGTTTATAACTTTATTTAATCATTGCAAGAAGCTGAAACATTTAAACTACCCAAATCATAAGTAACCTGCATGAGCAAGGTAAATGTTAATACCCCTACAGCCATCTCCCTGCAAAAGAAATTGGCATTCTCCAAGTACAGTGAAAATTAAATGAACCTTAAGTCTAAAAATGATTATGCCTGATCAACTACAAGAATTGACTTCATCAGGTTTCCATCACTTGTTCCTGCTAAGGGATTGAGCTGGTGCCTCCAGGAATTCCACGGTCTACTCTTGCCAGGAGTTAGTACATCATGAAGGTAAAACTGCAGTGGCAAGGCTTGGTCCCAGTCGTCATATCGGAAGGGCCTGTTTAATCACTGGTCATGGTAGGATAAGCTCGAACTCTGGAGTAAGAAGGGATGCCTCCCTAAATCATGCAGCTTGCATTCCCAACAAGATAAGAGTTGATATTCTACTTCTGAAACAGAAGACTGTAAGTAATAAGATTTCTCAGCTTTTATTAACAGTTGTGGAAAGTGTAGACATGAGTAACCAGGAATGACGAGGAGGGGCCGACTCTTCTGACAGGTACTATTCATGATAAACTGCCATTTATTTTTCTATAATGAATTGAAATTTATTCTAAAAGGTAAAGTTTTCTACAACTTTTTAAAAAGTGAAAATTCAAGTCTTAGAAATAAGCAATGAGTCTTTGTCATCATAAAGCTGTTAACAATAGTAATTAAAGTAGTGGTAACACTTTACCCTTGTAAAAAAGTCACATAATTCAAATCACAACTTGGGTCTTCAATGATTCAAATGTTTTCTCTTCTACAATAAGGGTTTAGCCAGTTTGAAGGTATAATTCCCCAGGTATGCTATCCGTAAGTCCTTCTTCCTCGCCGGCCATCAGCTCACACAATGGGATAGCTGGTTGCAGGATAAACCGTTATGTGCAAAGAAGAGAAACAATGTAGGATCCTCCCCTTCACGACTGAAGAATGTGCCCCATTCTACTGTCCTAAAAATAAAAATAGAAAGATTAACAGGAAGGGCAAAGGGCAGCCCTAAGAAGGAAGTAACAAGAACCTCAAAATAGAATTCTCCTCTGTTATGTGTTTGGAATAATAGAAGTGCATTGAGTTAGGTAGTCCCTGGGGGCTTGTTAGTTGAATATCCTCTGACATCAAAAAGATACATGTTGAGTCAAGTAGTATACTCAAAGTACATTCAATCTTACATTGAAACACCCTTGACAGCTCAGTAGTCAACATCAGGCTATCCTGTGCAAGGTATAATAGGAATCCAATGTCCTGTCTACCTCAGCAATCTGCTATGTTTCTGCAACGGTATTAGTGACCAAACTCACAGCTATTACAGGCTGAAATGGTACAGTTGGTGAAAGTGCAGTGTATGATGTTTATGCGTCACATTTGGGCATGAAGTGTGTGAAATGAGAAATGGGTGTCGATTTGTCCAAGACTGATTCCTTGCAATTTGGTCTTGTAGAAAAGGGCAAAGCCTTCTGTAATGATCAATGTAAAGGACAATGAATCTGGGTCATATTTAAGGTCTCTGTCCCAGGCCTCTGTAATTCAAGAGAATAGCTAGAGCTTCTCCTACGATGAATACTGTTATGGAGAATGCGCCATAACATTGTTATGTCTTGTATATAAGGCTTAGTCTCCAACTATCTGATTGTGCCAGCAGAGCAAGCAAGGATCACTTAAATAATAAATAGGGAGAGGGTAGGATATTCTTGGAGACTTGGTTTTGCCACTTGCACCGTAATTGTATCTTAACTATAGGTCATTAATCATTCAGCTTAAAATCCCTGTGCTGTGGATATTTGGGCACTGCTCTGTCTGTTGTGATTCTTAAGAGTGAAGTGTAAGTGGCCTTACATGCCTGCTCCTGATTTTGTCATCAGGATATTTCTGGAATGAAGAGAAGGATTGATATGAGAAATATAGATCGCTTTCTGTTTGTTTTCATTATTTAAAGTCAGGCACAGGGTGACTGTGGCAGAGATATTAAGTTGCCTACATAATCTTTATTTCCCCTTTTTCTTTATAAAGAGAACTCTCACTGTTTAGTGGGGGACCAGCAAATGTGTACAGCAAAATTTTGTAACTGTGTTACTCATCCCACAGACAGATCACCACATATCATAGGTCTGGCCTATGGGTAAGACTGTGGGAGGTGAATGCCAGGTGTGTGTATTCTGTGCTCTGCTCTCCCCCTTTCTCACTGCTGGGATACAGCTGTGCTCAAAGGATCTCTTCCAGGCATCCCTAAAAGCACAGCACAAGGTCATACTCTAGTGGTGGACTGGATATCTACTTCACTATATGTATGATGGGAATGCCTTGGACTTTGGGACTTTTTAAAACCACAAATAGAAAAGTTTAAATATGTTCTTGTTTGATTCATGATTTTCTTGACTTTCTGGTATATCCAGCTGAACCTGATCCTAATATACAGGGTAATGAAGATAAGATGTATTTTTAATCACTAGGTTATATCTCCACAAGAGTTATTCTGACATTAAAATAAGAAATACATATGAAATATTAAAATATTATGCAAATGTACAACATCAACTTTTTGATGTATAATCTATAAAATAAATAATAAGACACCAAAATCCATAGGAATAAAACTTCCCTTTTGCATTTAAATCACTCTGTATATTTTACAAAGTAATGTATATTATATTGAAATGTTAATAAAGTATCATAAAAAATAAACCGGGTTCTTAATTTTATCAGACTCATAAATAGATTACCACATAGCCTCATAACCTCACTTCATCTAGTCACTGTAGATTTTGCCTATCATTATAGACGAAATGATGAAATTAAAAAAAAACACTTTAGTTAAATGTAATATGTAATGTAATATAGTAATATAATGTAATATACATATGTAGTATATGTAATTATATGTTTTCCTAATACTTTTTAATTTTTCTTATTTCCTTAATACAATATTACAAAACCTCACGACTAAGAAATCATAAGCAATATTTAGTCAACCTAAAATGCATGGTTCATATTCTCAAGTGTACCTTATGCTAGAGTGAAAAAAGAAAGTAACTTTGGATTAGATTACACACGTCTCTCATTTGCAAAATAAAGATAAACCCTACAATAGGTAAAGAATAAAGATAATGTATATAATTTAGCTTCCAAAATCAGTGCTGAGCATATATCAAATAAGTAAATTCTAGCAGTTATTATTCACAAATATAGTATTATTGGATGAATGTATATGAGGAAATATGAAAGCAAGTATCAATATCTCAAATAATTCATCATTTTAAATAAAAATCACACCAGAAGTAGATAGTATTTGTAGTTTCTGACTCAGTCACAATGTTTTAACATGAAAAGTAACTTCTCAAATATCAAATAATAATGATATTTCAGTTAATGGAATAGAAAGTTGATTTAACATGTAATTTCAAATCTAATCTCAAATATGAGATTTAAAGAAAAATTAATGTGGTAGAATATCTAATATAATTGAATTGGTGAAATGTCTCAACTCATTTAACTCTTATACTACATCAGTGATTTAAAAGAAACATTTTCACCTTAGGTGTTTGGTTTAGAATTAACAATAATTATTTGCACCATCATTCACTCATTTTCCAGAGCATATTGTTCATACCAAGTAATTTCATAGTCATATTGGTTTAAAAACTTATTATTATAATATTAATACTCAGTAATAGAAAACATATCATTCATCATTATATTGTTGCTAACTGCTAAAGTGCCTGATACATTTTCAGTGTTTAATACGTTTTTTGAATTTTATGAAGTATAGGTAAGAAATCAATACATTATCTCATTAGAATTTTATAGGGAAATACTTAACTTATTGGTATCATGTTTTTCTTTGTCTTCATTTCCAATACAATTAAATGCTACTGTTGTCATAGATAAAAAGGCTATAACGACTTTAAAATCACACAAATGCTTAACTTTACAGTAATAATATCGCCAAGACTATCTTATTTTTCAAATTGTATAACTGAAACATGTAATTTTTGTCATCTACATGTTCAATATATTTTAAAATTAATTAACATGATTAAAACTAGCCTTCCTACATTATATACAATCTTTTCTTTGGGGTTAATGTTATATTCAAACTCATTACTCACCCCTATAATCCTAGCAGTCAGGGAGGGCAAGGAAGATGGATTACTGGAGCTCAGGAAATCAAGACCAGCCTAAAAAGAACAACTCTACTAAAAATAGAAAAACTGAGGCAAGAGGATGGCTTAAGCCCAAGAGTTCGAGGTTGCTGTGAGCTATCATGATGCCATGAAACTTCACCCAGGTCCACCGAGTGTGATTCTGTCTCAAAAAAAAAAAAAAAATTCCATTTGTTTACTATAAGGAATATATCATTTGAGAAATAGGAAAGTTCTATTTACTGTTTTTTAAATCAAGAACAGAATTAGCATTTTAACTTTTGGGGGGAGAGTAAGGTTATTTTATTAAATCATGCACATGAGGTGTGTTAGTGCATATAGTCTCATTTTTATTCCATAAATTCTATTGTACTTCATATCTTTAAAAAATAGATTTAAAACCATTATTTACTTTGACAAATGTACTCTGAAGTTAAGTATTTCAGAACAATATTTGTAATAACCTATTACATACCATAAGTATTGGGTACCACTGGCATGAACGTTCTGTGGTGGAACAGCATTCTGCAACAGAAAAGGACTAAATGAACTATATGATGGAAAAGAGGGAGAAGATTGAATTATAATAATGACCATAGCCAGGCATTAAAACTTATTAGAGTTTGTATAGTGTATCAGTGATTGAACATTTCTCTAAAATAGTTCCATTATTGTTGCCCAAATCTTCTTCTAAGCTAATTATGTCTATTCTGCAAGTTCTTCTGCAGGACTTCTTGATATAACTAGACATTTTCTGTAGAATATTTCAGAATATAAAAAGGTTACAATTAAATTAAACAAATGTGGTAACAATAATTCATGAAATCAAATTGAAGTAATAGCAATATGAAAAGGCTAAAAAAAATATACAGATAAAAATTTCATCATTGCTACATGAATAGTGAAATATATTAACAAAATGCCATGAAAAATTTTGACTGAGAATTCCCGAAGTGTTGCATGTTAGGAAAAACTTCTGTGGTAAAAGTTTCTTTTTCTTTTTTTTGGCAGGAGCTGGGTTTGAACCTGCCACCTGCAGTATTTGAGGCTGGTGCACTACTCCTTGAGCCACAGGTACTGTCCATTGTTTTGTTTTAAATAAAGTGTGTATTAATCAATGTAATCTGCCTAATTTGCTGCAAAATACCTCATACCTTTCCATATGTTAATTCATATTGTAAATTCCAAAGAGAGGAATTAATTTTGTTGAGTTTCACAAATTTGCTTGTCTGACAATTTCTGTTTACTCTCCCTCAACCTACCTTCTTTTATTGCCATTATTTTTTAGTTGCCATTATGAGAGGATTAAAGAAAAAAAATCACCATTTCTTCATTTCCCATATCTTCTCAAGCCACATAGACTCTCAAGATACTAGTAGTTGGGGAGCAAGATGGCGGACGAGTAACAGCTTCCTTGCGGCTGGGCACGGTGAGACTGGGGAGAGAGGACTTCAGGCATCTCTGCCAGGCAGGATCTGTCCAGAAACTTCCCTTTGGGGACACAGCGAGACAGCGTGAGGCAGAACAACCTGAGGAAGGCTAAAGCAGCGGAGATTGTGCAAGTGGTTGCATCTGTTCATTCGGTCTGATCCTGTCGGTGGCTGTGGGTGGGGCAGCAGTGGTGCAGCAGTGGTACTGCAGGCTGGAAGGGCTTTGCCTGTAAGCCGTTTGGGTTTCTTTTGGACTTGGCACTTGGTTGAACTGACTTGGGAGAACCTGGGCAGGAGTGTGGGGTTTTTGAGTGTTGCCTGGGGCCCCAGACTGGGCCACCAAGCCAGACGGAGCTGCCAGTGTTTGGTGGTGGACTGTGTGGAGCCATTGTGGGAGAATTGCCCTGGCAAGCTCCACCCTCAGGGTCGCAAAACAGGCATTGGGCGGGAGTGAGTAATCTAGTGACTGAGCAGCCTAAAGGCGAGAACTGAGACGCCTTGCAGCCTTAGCCCTCAGGGGTATAGGGTGAGACTGGTTTTGGCATACTGGGTAAGTGGATAGTCACTCAAGGAGTGATCCCAGCCATAGCGCTTTACTGGGGAAGCCTCGGCTTAGCCCAAGTTAGCAATTTAAAGTGTCTTCTAAGCAGGCTGAGGAGGATTTAAGCTCTCCACCCTGCAGGGTTTGAGAAATCATTAGAAACACAGGGTCACTCCCTACAAAGATCCAGTAACAA
>CAUYON010110014.1:0-17484 GCA_963573935.1 Arctocebus calabarensis | reverse complement strand
GCTGCTTGAAGAGAGGATGTGAGTTCAGGTTCGCCTCCCTTCCCGGAGCGCCCGTGCGGGCAGGTGCGGCGCGGAAGCCGGACTCTCCAGCCCCTGGTCCAGAAGGCCCGGAATGTGGAGGCGGAGGTTCTGGGAGAAGAGTGGCGCTCTCTGTGTTCCTCGCTGGGTTCGATGGTAGCCGCAGGTGCCTGAGATTTCTCAAACTTCGTCCAGATTGCAGCAGTGGAAGTGGAGGAATAAGCAGGCCTCTCCCAGGATTGTGAAAGAGATCTACTGGATGGATGTTACAAAAAAAAAAACAAACTCACTTGACTTCTCCCACCCACCTGGAGTGTCACTTGGGATGAATGTATTTGTCGCATTTAAATTCAGCTTCTTTTAAGGGTCTTGAATACATTTGTTTTCTTTTTTGTCTCCTGAATTGGAAAACTTCCTCCTTCTCCTCAACCTCATCTTTTTCTCTCTCTCAAACCCTAAAGATCTTGTTTCCTTTATAACCAAAATAAATGTGGCTATTTGGGGACATCACACACACAAATCTATCTGGTTTAATCCTTAGAAGTAAATTTCAATTTTTTTTCTAAATTTGTATGCCTCATAACATTGAAAGCTGTCTATGATAATGCCCTCTGTTCTGTAAGCAACTGTTGTAAGGTAAAATTTTGCATTATGAACATGGTAATACAGATTGTAATTAATTTTATAAAATTGGCATCAGACCTTTCATATTAAAAGTATTAGCATTCATTGCGTAAACTTGTATTCTCTAAATGCTTTATTTCAATAAACAGAAAAGTTAATCAAAACTTCTATTACAAACTTTGGGAAAACTTTGATTTTAACATCTCTGATAGCTCCCAATAAAAATCTCTGATGTATTAAATGAATTGATAAATTATTATCAGTGAACTTAGAGAATGTGATAAAAATTGAAGTTGCCCTTAGTAAAATTGGCTGAGCAGGAATAAATCTACAAAGGAAAATAAGAGTATATAGTCTTGGCAGTTCCCATATAAAATATGGAGATTTCAAAATTAAGCTTGATTATTAACATGAGGGGTAAGTAATTTTTTTAAAGCTGGCCAGTGAAGTGGCTCATACCTGTAATCCTAGCACTCTGGGAGGCTGAGGCAAGAGGATCACTTGAGCTCAGGAGTTTCAGACCAGCCTGAGCAAGATGGAGACCCTGTCTCTGCTAAGAATAGAAAACAAAAAATTGGCCAAACATTGTGGCCATTCTGTCTAGTCTCAGCTATTCCCCAAGATAAGGCTGGAGGATCATTTGAACCTAGGAGTCTGAGGAGTGAGTGACTTAGGCTGAGGGCATGGCACACTAGCCTGGGCAACAGAGTGAGACTCTGTCTCAAAAAAAAAAAAACAACAGGACTAGTTATATAATAATTAGGTTTTGAAAGGCAGTAGCACAAACATAAATCTGGAATTGCCTTTTAGTTACAGAACTAACAAACCTAGAAGCCAAATCAATTTTTTATCAAAAACGTAACTCCTATAAGTTGAAAGGACAGTGATAGCATAAAGCATTACAAATTCTTGAGAAATGATAAAAATTAGAGTCCTATGAACAAATACAGTACCAGAAGTACAGGATTCAATAGATCCCAATTCAATAGATTCCAATAGTTCCGGTTATGATTCTTACAACCTATGGACTTTGGACAAGTTGCTTCTGTGAGTCTGGTTCCTCACCCATGAAATGAAAATAATATATTTCATAAGGGTGTAGTATAAATAGAGATCATTACATCTGCTTCAAAGTTGTGAAAATACAAAGTTGCAGCTAGATAGGAGGAATACATTATAGTGTTTAATGTGTTTAAGTGTATGAGACTGTATTAACTACAGTCTTCCTACAGGGTTGTAGGAAGTTTCAAATAGCTAGAAGGATAGTGAATGCTCCCAACAGAAAGACAGTAAATATTTAAGATGATGGATACACTAATTACCCTCATCTGATCTCTATATGTGTAACACAGCACTAAGTGCCCATTAAAAAAAATTTTAAGTAAAAAATGAAATACAAAAAAAAAAGCATTACCTAAAACATATAAAGTATTAGTTGTTTATCATCGAAAGTTTTTGTCTGTGGTCTGCTCTGCTTTCCTTGAACTAAAGGATCAAGACTTGAACTGAAAAATGTATTTTTACCATTGTTTAATGTAAGGCTGATTCTTCAAAAACTGTCCTTCAAATTTATACTCTACATAATTCCCCAAATTTATAGCGAGGAACTTGAGGCATGATCCCTTTGTTAGCAGAATTTCTGATCAGGCTATATATATACCCAGTATGCCAAAATGACAACTTTTTAAAATTATACATCCAGAGATGCAATCCTATTAGCTTCTAATTAATAAAAATTGAAAGATAGCAATTTATGCTAGAAATACCCCAGCTTTTAGAACTTGTAGACCACCAAGCGATTTTGAAAACAGGAAAGAGAAGTGGGAGAGGACTCTGGGAAAAAAAGAAGCTCTGAGATGATAGGTTAATGGACAGGAAGTTATGCCTTAAACTATCTATTGTATGCTGAGGAGTTCTAACCATTTCATGATCTCTTATTTGTCTAGTTCTGTTTTCTTTAGACTTGAAGATTGAAAACTGTAACCATCACAGTTTTTTCTCAAGTCCGAACCATGTCTTTAATTTTTCCTCAAAATGTTAAATATAGTACAGTTTGTCCACAATATTGTAATTTAAGTTTTTATTTTCAACCCTTCATTATTTTTGCTTATCTCTTGCCTTTTCCAGTTACTTGATGATGTTCTTAAAATGTGGAAAATATAAACATGAACATTTCACTGGAAATGTGACCTCCTTACTCATTTGAGCACGTGAGCAAGCAGTATTGGGAGAGTCCCCCATGCCATGCAAAAGGACTTCTGTTTTTCCAGGCTCATCCTGAGACCAAACAGTACTAGCTGTATTTGTTTCAAACATTTAGCAAGTCCTTTCTTTTATTCTTGATAGCATATCCTGTATTTGGCAGAACACAAGACTGTCTTTCTCTCTCTGTTTTTTTGGCAAGTTATTTTCTTATCTCAAATCTTTTTACCCAGTTTGAGAGATTGGATTTGATCCAGGAAGCACAACTTCTATCTCCTTTCAGCTGAATATCTTGAAGTTTGTGAGCTAGATTATAAAGATTGTAGGGATTTCATCTTCACATACATGTAAAATGTATATGGTATATTAAAGGCATACAAATATAACTAACAAAAAGGCAATTCTTGTGTTTAATTTCTTCCATTTGACTTTCCTGGCCTTCCATGGAATATATTCTAGTACTTCCATTTTCTTCTTTCTTTCTTTGTTTTGATCCTTGAAGGTAAAGCCTTCACTTTGTATAACAAACAACATCAGGGTAACTTATTTATGGAAATGGGGGCATAGGAGGTATTTTCAGATACAATCCCAGGGTTGTCGTTATATATACTTTGCACACGTATCTTGTTTGGTTCTTTGCTCTCCATTTTTCTTCTTTAGAAACCCCATTCTTTATGTTCTGTTACAGGTCCTCAGAAGCACTGTTTCTCACTACTGTTAATAATTTATAAGGTGGTGATATCCTTCAGGGAGGGTAATTACAGGTGCTGCACACAGGATCTGTGGCATTCGGCAACCACTGTAGCCATCACTGCTGCTACTGAGGGGCTGCTTGACGATGGAAGAGCTGAATTACAGAGACGGCAAATTTGGATACGGCAAGAGCAGTGAATGCCACTACCCAAGCGCCCTTCCCTGTTATGTGTTTATAAATATTCACATTGTGAAATATCTGTGCACATTTTTATGGAAATGTTGCATATAGCAGTGCTTAACAGAATTTGTCCTAGTACATGTTCTCCCAAGTTAAATGTTACATGTTTTATTTTTCATCAACTAAAATATTGAAGAGTAACTAGCAAACTATTTTTTTCCTTCTGTTTTTAAAATTCATTTTAAGTATAAGTCTCTTTGGGTCTTACATTTTTAGGGATAGACAGTTCACTTACAACCTATTCTAATTTATTACTGGTATTAGTGGGAAATCGGCTTATTATTCATGCTAGTGAATTACCAGTGATCGTTCTTACCACTGTATGGCCTAATCTCCAGATGCTTGATACATACCTTTGTTCGAGAAATGATTTGAGGAGCTAAGTATGTTCCCAGGATTCTGCTTACTGGTGTCTGGCTGCTGCTCTTTAACTTTAATGAATATTCAGTAGCTCTTAGTTTAATTATTCCAAAGGAGAGATGAACAACCTCGTTTGCTTTATTGTAATGTGCTCAAGGCCCATCTCAACTATAGATGAGAAGGCAGCTTGGATACCTGAGATAATGCGAAGAGGTCAGGTGCTCCACTATCTTATATTGGGGTCAAGGATATGACATTTTTTACCATTTATCTTTTTTAAAATCAATTTTTATTTTTATAAAGTGATAAACACATAATTTTAAAAATCAAGTAATATTATAAAACATAAAACAGAAGCTCCATTCTCCCCTCACTATCCCTATCTGCTCACCTTGAACTCTTTGAACTGTTTTTTCTAGTATTTTCATATATACTTTCTTAATAGTATGAAAGCTGCTATTTATTGATTGATCAGTTTAAAACATTACCTCTTACCTTCCTATCATAAATAGTGAGAATTTCTCTCAAGCCACCACTTCTCCATTTCTTCTCCCCCAATGTAGTTACAGCACAATTTGCACTTAAATCATTATCAGAAAAATAATGTTACTCTGGCTCGGCGCCTGTGGCTCAGCGGGCTAAGGCGCCAGCCATGTACACCTAAGCTGGAGGGTTCGAATCCAGCCTGGGCCTGCCAAACAACAATGACGGCTGCAACCAAAAACAAAAAAAAATGGCCGGGCGTTGTGGCGGACGCCTGCAGTCCCAGCTACTTGGGAGGCCGAGGCAGGAGACTCGCTTGAGCCCAGGAATTGGAGGTTGCTGTGGGCTGTAATGCCACGACACTCTACCCAGGGCGACAGCTTGAGGTTCTGCCTCAAAAAAAAAAAAAAAAGAAAAGAAAAATAATGTTACTCTCTAAAGAGTCATGTGTTACACTATGATTATATTCCTGAATTGATTTAACTTTGTTGAGATTGCTTTTGCCTTCATTAATTTCCTTTAACATTCTTTAAATTTGTTTCATTTCCTCTATACTTTTAACTATAAAATCCCTCCTCGTCTTATTTTCCACATAATCAAATGTATGAGGAACTATTAGATGCGCTAATTCAATTTTCTTAATCAGATATCTTACTCCTAAAGTCCTCTGTCACCTCATATGAATCTGGACTGTTGCTGCATAGCTATTGTCTAGAATTTTCTTTAGTTGCCATACTGAGGTTCCCTTTCACTTCCTTTCTGTGTCGAGCCCTCTGTTTCTTGCATCCAAAGTTAACTATCTTGTTTTACCCCCATCTTTCAGTAGTGTACATCCTTTAGTGGCTGTATACTTCTAAGAAAAAGTCCCTAGATGGTAAGATTTTGATACCTTGCCTATCTAATAATTTTATTCTAATTTCACTCTTGGCTGATAGTTTAACAGGGTATCGAATTTCAGGTTGAATATCAGTTTTCTTCAGAAATTGAAGGTGCTATTTCACTGATTTTTAATTTTCAACACTGCTATTGAATCTGATGTTATTCTGATTCTGATCCTTTGTATCTGATTTTTTTATTACCTCTGAAAGTTTTTAGAATGTTCTCTTTGATCTTGGGATTTTGAAACTCCACGATGCACCATAGTGGGATATTTTTATATTCACTGCACTGGGTATTCCAAAGGCCTTTTTAACCTAAAACTCATGTCCTTTAGTTCTGGAAATTCTTCTTGGGTTTTTTCCCTATCATTTTCACACCTCAATTTTTACCTTTTCTCTTTCTGAAATTCCTGTTGTTCAAATGCCAGACTTCCTGATTCATCCTCTGCCCAGCTAGAAATTACACTCCAGTTCCACTGTGGAAATCTTCCAGTAAGCTTTTGACTGTTGTCATCTCTAGACATAGACACCATAAATGCACCACTGAAGCTGGGGATTAAAACCTAGAATCTTTCCTCAGCTTCTGAAAGCTGAATGTTACAGCTGCTACTCTGGCGGGAATGGATTCCCTGAGCCACCTGATTCTTCATTTTACGTGCTCTTAAATCTTAGTTGCCCATGGGAAAGGCCATACACCTGTGCCCTAGCTGCAAGGAAGCCCGAGATTTCAGGTTCAACCCTAGGGATCTGCAGATTCATAAGATCAGAAATTCCCTGAACACAAACAAGGTGTTCAAAAGGTACTCAGCAGTGAGGTAATTCCATTAGAGATAGTTGAAATTTCATGACATTCAATGACTAGGGGGGTCTTTTTTAAAGACAAAGCAATAAAATAAAATTTTAAACATAATGCTTTCCAATTTCGTTAAGGTGACAGCATTTTTTGTGTACTGAATTACATGTATATTACATGAACAATCAGATTGTAAAAACACAGCAGTTCTTAAAAATGTCATCTTCTGTCCTCATAGAAAGTCTTTAAGAAGAACTAGCAATGTCTTCCCCCCCACATCAACTAGTTATTTATGCTTGGAAAGTTAGTAATGGTTGAATGGATTGATACTCTGAGTTCATAAACTGTGATATCATTTATCTATAAATAGCTATTTAACTGATTCATTAAGGAAAATTGAAGTAAGTTATTTTAAAATTATATAGTATATCATAATATACTGTCAAAGTCAGTGATATGGAGTCTTTCCATTTGCAAATTATAATTACTTTTTAAATGTCTCTCTCCTTCATTAGTCTGAACGTTCTCTGAAAGCTATCATGTCTTACTCTTCTTTACATCTTCTAAAAGCCCAGCCCCTGCCAAACATTGAGCCTATGCATTACTCAATGTATTTGTATAGGTCAAATGTCCATTTTTCATTGGAAGAAAAATATATGAATTTTTTTTGGTAAGGTAGAAAGATAGTTACACGGGCTCTGAAATCAAATCAAGATGAACTCTTCTAAGCATATGGCATTGTGAAAGCACCTGGAGAGAAAATTTCTGCACAGACGTCTGCACACAACCTAACAGGAGCAGGGGCAGGAATTAGCTCCTCCTGAGATGGCCCAGCAACATAATTAAAGCCCACAAGTTGGAATGACTTTTTTCTTCCTTTATAGCAAGCTTAGGTGTCCAACCTCCCAGATGGGGAGGAGAAATCTGTGGTATAATGTTACGGATTACTGATAATAATAGTTCTTACTATGGTGTGATTGCCAGAATAGGACTTGGGGTTAGAAAGCAAGTCTGGGCTCGGTGCCTGTGGCTCAACGGGCTAAGGCGCCAGCCACGTACACCTGAGCTGTGGGTTCCAATCCAGCCCGGGCCGCAAAACAACAATGACGGCTGCAACCAAAAGAAAAAAAAAATGACCGGGCATTGTGACGGGCGCCTGTAGTCCCAGCTACTTGGGAGGCGGAGGCAGGAGACTCGCTTGAACCCAGGAATTGGAGGTTGCTGTGAGCTGGGATGTCACAGCACTCTATCCAGGGTGATAGCTTGAGGCTCTGTCTCAAAAAAAAAAAAAAAAAAGAAAGCAAGTCTGGAACCATCTGGAAGCAAGTTCAGTTCTTAGAAGCACTAGAAACTGAAGCAAAAACAAGAATCAGGGCAAATAGTCAATAGACTGGCATCCCTAGGGACTAAAGGAGCTACCCCAGCAGTTCTGAAAGTGTGGTTTTTCCCACCTAGCAGCATTAGTATCATCTGAGAACGTATTCGAAATGCAGATTCTCAGGCCCTACCTAGGTCAACTAAATCAGAAACTCTGAGGATAGATTCATCAACCTAGTTTTTTTGTTTGTTTGTTTTGCAGTTTTGGCAGGGGCTGGGTTTGAACCCTCCACCATCAACCGGTGTTTTAACAAGCCCTGCTGGTGATTCTGATGGACTGACCAGATGCAGGAGATTAAATTACCTCCTCTGATGCAGAAGATTAAATTTACCACCACCAAGAACCACCTTCCTGCCTCTCCTCAAGCACCTAAAGCAAAGAGCATTACACAAACTGTGCCTGAATCACATTCCTTTTGGGGGAGGGAACTTGCAATGGAGTACTGGAATTTATTTTTGTCAGTTTAAGAGACAGAGTAGAGTTTGTAGGTGGAATGTCTTCATTGTTCACATCTGACAAAACGGCTACTGGCAAGCAGGATTAGCTGTTCTAATCTGATAGTAACTAGTCACGTAATCTTGGTAAAGTCACTCAACCTTTGTATGCTTCTATTTACTCATTTATGAAATGAAAGGAATGAATTAATGATTGCTAAGGTGTTTTTCAGCTCAAAATTTAAAACCCATATCTTCTGGTTTTAAAACATATCCAGTATTTTAGAAAGCAAAGGGTAAAAAAGAAGTGCATAATATCAACAATTTTTTATCTTTTTCATTATTACAAATACCTTTTTGGTGGTATGAAAATGAGTATATTATATTCACTATAAGCCTGACTCTGTTGGATGAGAAAGTGGTAAAAATTATAATCTCCTGAACATAAAACATCCTACTTTTAATAAAGACCTCAATGCAGGAAGGAAGGATAATTGGTGACTGTGGTTTCATGGACTTATTGATCAAGTACATATCATTCATATTCAAAATTAGATTACCTAATACTTAATAGTTGTTAAGTCAGTCATAACTCTCAATTCCCCATGGCTGGTAGTTAATATTATTAGTTTTGTAGTTGTTGTTCATTTCATTTCTTAATAGATGAGACAAAATTAATATTATTAGTTTTGTTGTTGTTCATTTCATTTTTTTATAGATGAGACAAAATATAGAACACTCAAATAATTTATCCAGAGTCAATAGAACAATAGAATATGTTCATTATTCATTACTTAGGAGATATTCAGCTCAATATTTTTATTTAGAATCAGTGCTTTAGAGCTGGCAGAGACCTAGGTAATTATGTTGTTCAAAATCCTCATTCATTTATGCCTAAAAATGGAAAAGGCAAAAAAAAAATAAGAATATATGGATATATTTGGTTTGTTATATAGCACCAGCTATTGATTAAATGTGTCTAAAAATTCAATGAAAGACAACATAATTTAATGAAAATACTGTAAACATTTGTAGTCAGACAGACTTGAATTGAAGACCATCTCTACAGAAGTCAAACTATCTAACTTCACTGTACCTCAGTTTTCTTATCTGTACAATGGAGATAATTCCTATCTCATTGCATTGTTGTAGGGAGTAAGTTGAAATAATGTATGAAACAGCACCTGCTACAAAGTCGGGCACTTAATGGTTGCTCAGTAACCTCCAGGATCTCCCACACTAAAGGTTATCAAGAATGATAGGTCAAACTACTCATATATATATATATATATATATATATGTGTGTGTGTGTGTGTGTGTGTGTGTGTGTTATTTATGCTTGGAAAGTTAGTAATGGTTGAATGGATTGATACTCTGAGTTCGTAAACTGTGATATCATTTATCTATAAATAACTATATATATATCTGTACTCTACACATATAAATGTATATAACCTGAAAGCTCTATAAAAAAATTGAACAATTTTTAAAACATTTCCCTGCTGTTTTCTCAATTCTTGGAGCCACCCTCCAAATGTGGCTACATCATCAGTAATTATACCTTTGTCTCTTTTTTTAAGATTGGATTCCTAAAGCGTAATACTAAATTAACCAAGTACAGCTCACAGTTTAAACTATTACTGTCTTTCTCTACAATCTGGTTTTCACTAGAGTTTGAAAAAAAATCATAATTAGGACTTGTATTGGATCAAGTTCCCTAGAAGCAGAGTCTGAGAGAGAGATTCAAGCACACATCATTTATTGAGGGAATGTTCTTTAGGAAACCCTTGGAATGAGGAAAGCTGGGCGAGGAAAGCTGGGCAAGGAAAGGAAAATTGCCATGCAAGTGACAGGGGCCCAAGTAAAGTCTGGCCATAGCCTGAGCCACTAGAGATGAAGCTCTGGAGCATAAGTAACTCCACAGAAAGGTCACCTTCAGCAGGAGGAGTGGCCTTTTGTTTGTATGACAGTGGGAGTGTAGAGGACAGTTTGGGTGCTGGCTGCTGTTAGCTAAAGGCAATGCCAAGTCTCTGAAGAAAGCACCAACTGTGAGCCATGGGCAGGAAACATGCCATGCAGCTAAAGATGGTGCACGGTCTGATCCCGTGAACCAGGAAGGAAATCAACAGTGCAGTTTCTTTAATTAAAAGGTTTCTAAATTCGTGATTTTTTTCCTTTGAACTCACAGCAAGTAAATGCTAGTTTCTGATTGGTATTAACTGAAATCCAGTTTACACTCTGCAGGCCAAGTCACCAGCCCTAGCACCCAGAAGAGACACCTTCTGCTATCTCCTGATAACCCTGAAGCAATAAGGGCAAGTGAAAGGGCTGCGGCAACTCCTGCTCAGCCGCACAAGGAAGGCAATTACTACAAATCTTTAGGGAAAAATAATGATTGAATACAATTTTTTTTTTTTAATCACAATCCTATGATTATTTTTCTCAGCCTAAAATCACTTATTTACTCTTGATTTCACTTGCTTTTTGGGGTAAGTATAAAACAATCATTTCCTAGCCCCTAAGGCTTTAGCAGCTTCTGTCCAGTCTAGGTTTGGATTCTTTTTTTGGAGAGACAGAGTCTCACTTTATTGCCCTTCGTGGAATGCCGTGGCGTCACACAGCTCACAGCAACCTCCAACTCCTGGGCTTAGGCGATTCTCTTGCCTCAGCCTCCAGAGTAGCTAGGGAGGATTCTTAACCTTCGATTGTAATTCTGTGGTTAATGCTTGAGACTTGAGACAAATGGGCATCAAAATCTCTCAGAGAAGGGTTCGATTGGGGTCAAACCAGGAAATCAGAAAGCACTTTATGTATGTAAAGCAGAATAAATTTGTTCCAGGAAATTGTTTATAGACTATAGGAATGCTAAAAAACCAAGTAGGAGACAGTGAACAAACCCAGAGATTGGCAACAGTAGAAAGTCATGGCAAACTTTCAGGCTGGAAAAACAAAGGGAGCAGGTGGGACTAGAGAGTCTTAGCAGAAGCCAAAACCTTAGCTGGTCTCTTCAAGGGCAACTGGGACCAGGGAGGAGTGAGTCCACTTGCAGAGGAGAGAAGAGGTTTTCAGTCTTCCAGTTTCCTGCCAGTGGCTCTAACTGGCTGCACCTAGCTGGAACTCAGTGGACTTGGAAGCTGGGAAATGTGCCATTTAGGGGTCAACCCTCTATAGTACAGAAGAGAGAAGTATAAGAAATTGGTTTCATAGCAAATAGTCAAGTACAGGTGGATATTATTATTATTTGCTAAAATAACCTTCTAAGGTTATATTTTGCCTTCTAGGACCCCAGTGCCTATCTCTTTCAGAGACAGTGGTACATTTATCATATTTCCAATTCATTTCCTCATGACTTTACTTTTCCCATTCAGAATTCCTGTTCATGACTAGCTTTCAAATCATTTGTTGATAACAGAGCCTACATATCACCTTCATTCTCTTTGTAAAGCCACCTACTCTTCCATGCAAACCCATGTCCATGCTCCCCAGCGTGGCAGCTATGTTTATGTTTGGTGTCCTTGCCCTGTAGCTGCAGAAGATTAGAACAAGGGTGAATATCCAACCACAGCCAGGCCAGCTGAACTGTCTCCTGTGGGAATCTGTGCACTGTACATGTTACCACATGCTAATTGCATGAACTAACGATATGTAAGCTCAAGGAACATGGACTGGACTGAGTGTATGAAAGAAGAGAAAGCAATTTGAAGACAGGACAGCAAAATAAAGCAGACTTACAGAAGAAGCAGGGGCGGGAGGTCCTGTGCTCCCCAGAGAAGAGATAGGAGGAGGAGAAGGCTGTGTCCCTGACAGCTTTCCAGATCCTCCTTCCAGCCCTCTGCAGCCCAGTGTCACTATTGTTCTTGGCTTCTGAAAAATACTCTATTATCCTATGTACCTATTTTCCTCTTTTTTTGCCTTTTATCAAGGGTGTTCTATTACTTGCAACTAAAAGATACTTGATTCAGATAACATTGTCACTATTTGAATAAGCAGTTTAAAAATTAAATTGCTTGCTCACTTTCTCACATTTCCATTTTTCCTCCTTCAAGCTAGTTAGGATGACACAGACAATGGAATACTGGCCCTTTTCCTCATCTTGACCCTCTTCATCCTGAAGATCCTGTTTTTATCATATGTCCTGTTAGAGGGGGACTTCGGACTGATGAAAGAGGAAAGCTATACCAAGTGCAGAACTGCCTGGGCATGTTGACTCAGTTCCCACATAATGGGGGTACATACAAGCGTGCATCTTATAATGTTCTCACACACAGAGGAGCATGTGTCACCCTGTCACAATTTCCTGTTTTAAGGCAAGTCCACACAACATTCCCCTCCTCGGCAGGCTCTCCAAGCAACACTGGATTTACTGTGTCATAAGGGACACTTGACAGCACTTCAGCCTGAGCTCACAGCAAAGCCTTCTGTTGTTCTCACTTCCACTCCATCGTAGCAGTTTTGCGATCATTGGATAAATAAGTTGAAAAGAGGGACTCAATTATGCCTATTGCTACGAACATCCAAAGAGGCCCACAACCCTCATTCTTGCTAGAAAGGCATGGAAACTAGCAACAGATCACAGAGAATTACATTATTTATCGACTTTGCTTAATAGGATCTAGAATCTCCTGGTATTCCAGAAAGCTTTAGGGCAGGAATCAGCAAATTATGGCCAGGGCTCAATTTGCCTTATTGTTTGTTTTTGTAAATAAAGTCTTTTTTTTTTTTTTTTTTTTTGAGACACAGCCATGCTCATTCATTTAGTATTGTCTGTGATGGCTTTCATGCTATGATAGCAGAGTTGAATAGTTGCAATAGAAACTTTTTGACCTGCAAAACCTCAATATTTATTATCTGGCCTTTATAGAAAAAGTTGACCAACACTTGCTTTTGGGTAACTATATAGTTTTTGCTATCAAATAATAAACATATAAGGAATTCACAATTGGTAAGACTGCATAGGATAAATTATTAAGAATGATAAACTCTGTAAATTGCTGCTTTTTTATTACAGCCTGATACTCAGGAACATTCTATGATAAATTCTGGAAAAGAAATCTATCTCCAATAGCTCAGATAGCCAAAAGTGAAATTCATGTCTTGATCCAAGGATGCTAAATGAATAATTTATTAATTAAAATATCTTATATATTTTATAATGAGATAAAACATGACCATGAAACCAATTCATAATAAAGAAATACACTGTTTATCTTGTGGTAAATTTCTTAGAAGAATTGTTGAATTTAGGATGTTACTATTTTTTTTTTTTTTACAATGGAGACAATTATTCAAGTGTGCCCATCTTTCTGGTGACAACAAATAGCTATTGAAAGATACTTTTGAAAAAGAAAAAAGAGGCACACATTTATTATGTCCTTTCAAGGTTTTTAGCCACAAATGAGAAAGTAACTACTTTTCAAAAGTAACTTACATTGTCTAAGACATATTTTAAAAATAGCCCTTCAGAATTCTATCCATCATTATGTGATTTTTAAAACCCCAAATGATAAAAGTATCTCACTTGCAAAAAGTTGTATTTCTAAATTTTAAAACTTTGAAACTATCTTCTAACCTGTTAAAAATTCTCTAAATAGGGCAGTGCCTGTGGCTCATCGAGTAGGGTGCCGGCCCCATATACCGAAGGTGGCGGGTTCAAACCCGGCCTCATCGAACTGCAAAACAAAGAAATAGCCGGGTGTTGTGGCGGGCACCTGTAGTCCCAGCTACTTGGGAGGCTGAGGCAAGAGAATCACCTAAGCCCAGGAGTTGGAGGTTGCTGTGAGCAGTGTGATGCCACAGCACTCTACTGAGGGCAATAAAGTGAGACTGTCGCTACAAAAAAAAAAAAAAAATTTAAAATTCTCCAAATAAAGTGTTTTGGTGGGGTGGTGCCTGTGGCTCAAAGGAGTAGGGCGCTGTCCCCATATGCTGGAAGTGGAGGGTTCAAACCCAGCCTTGTCCAAAAACTGCAAAAAAAAAAAAAAGAAAGAAAAAGAAAAGCATTAAGCCTACTTTTCAAAAATTATGAAGCATATTCAATCACACTGTATGTATTAAAAAGTATTTTCTTAACTTTTTTTTTTTTTGGAGGTTGTCATACAGCAACCTCCAACTCCTGGGCTTAGGTGATTCTCTTGCCTCAGCCTGCCGGGTAGCTGGGACTACAGGCACCTGCCACAACACTTGGCTATTTTTCTGTTTTTGCAGTTCAGCTGAGGCCGGGTTTGAACCCGCCAGCTTCGGTATATGGGGCCGGCGCCCTACTCACTGAGTCATAGGTGACGCCCTTTTCTTAATATTTTAAGAAAAGAAAAGCGTTGTTTTGGTTTGCTATTAAATATCTTTTGGTATCATTTATTTTCTTTATGGTTCTTTTTTCTATTTGTTTTCTGATAATTAATTATGATTTCAAAATGCCTTGTGTTGAGGAATTTCTCTGAGGGAGCCAGGGATAGTAGAGTGATAAGTTTTGTCAAATGCTCTTTCTATATCTATAGATAAACTCATGTTTTTTTTTTTTTAATTAGTCTGTTGATAACATGAATTACACTGACAGAATTTTAAACGTTGAAGCTGCCTTACACTCCCGGCATAAACCCCACTTGATCATGATATATTATCCTATTGCTATTTGTTAATATTCTGTTAGGGATTTGGGGGCCTATGTTATATTGATCTAAGATGATACATCTCTTCTACCGGCTGTACCAGTTGAAGAACTTGTCTCATTCTGATTTTGTAGATTTCCAAGAAATTCCAGTTCCTCTGAGCCCCGCCTCCAAATATGCTGTGGTTATATGTTGAACTCCTTTAGAGCGACACATTGTTTTGGGTCATCTCACCAGTGTTAGGATCTGCCCTTGGAACCAGTACTTTTCCATGGTACTTGAAGCTGCAGATACAAGTTCCTGTTTCATTCTCGTGGTGACTTGATTTCCATCCCACTGTAGTACGCACTCTCTCAAGATGGAATTCAGCAATTCTTTGGCAGTGGGAGTATTCTTCAAGTGGCAATGAATGGGATGGAAGCACCCATAGCTCTGCCCTCTGTGCTCACTGAGGGATGGCCCTCTGCCCTCCCTGGCCTCTGTGCTCACTAAGGATGGCCCTCTGCCCTTCTTACAGCCTTTTGCTTTGCTGTACTCAGCATTTCTGTCTCCCTGCTCCATTAGTGATTCACCTTTTTCCCTATATTTTACATCATTTTTCTTCCAGGGGTTCTTTCTGATCAATGGAGATATAAATTTGTTCAAATATCTCCCAAATTAAAAGACAAAATGCTTTCATTAAAACAATCCACTTAAATAAATGACCTACTTTGACTATTCTGTTACTGATCTGTATCTTTCCTTTTCACAGTCAACCTTCTAAAAGAATATACTTACTGTCTCTGTTTCTCCTTTTCCTTCCACTCATGAAGCAATGTGAGCTTGTTTTTACCCCCAACATTTCAGTGAATAAAGTAACAATGACTTAGTAACTATTAAACTTCTGAAGACCCCGGGAGTTTTAGTTTTGTGACATACTGGCAGAATTTGACATTTGCTCCTGGTTTGCAGGCTGTCTACCATTGACCAGGATGGTGTCCATCTCTCGTACTTAGGTGATTACTCACCATTTTCTCCCTGGCTCTGCATCTTAAATATTGATACTACCCACTGTTCTATCATTTTTGCCTCTTTTCTTTGGCCTTGAATATAGTAGGGGTCCCCCAAAAATTTAGTGAACAGATTAATTCTAGTATGTTAACCCAATTCATCAGGTTAACGTATAGCAGCATTACAGGCAGTCCCTGAGTTATAAACATCTAAGTGACATACAGATCGCACTACAAACAGAGGCTATTACAGGTGAATGAACGTACCTGTTTCAACTTATATACAAATTCAACTTAAGAATAAACCTAAAGAACCCGTCTCATTCATAACCTGGGACTGCCTATACTGAGTAGCTATCACATGCCAAGCACATTGTTGAATGCTTCAGGTACATTCTCATTTAATTCTTTTATGGCTAATGGGAGGTAGTATTGGCAGCCCATTTCAGACTTAGACAAATTGCACAAGGTCAGTGAGAGAGCCAATTCAAGAATGGTTCTTCTGACAACATAGCCCGTGCCCTTAACAGGGACATTATTGACACATATGGCTTTTATTGCCATCTTTGTGGTTCCAAAATAGCTCTCACAATCCCTCTTATGAGGCCTAAAACTGATAAGCTCCTCATAATTATCATGCATAAATTTGACATGATCTTTGTTCCAAATTCTTCCTTTCCAGCAATTTTTCCCTTAGTGAATAATACCACCAACTGACCTGTTCTCCCATCCCTCATGCTGATCCTGTCCTCTCATCTCTGGTCACCACGTCCTGTCAATTGCACCTTCTATTAACTCTCTGCCACCACTTCTGTTTCATCTTTTCTGCCTGTGCCTAAGTCATGCATCCCTGACTACCTTACTCGTCTCCCTGCTTCCCATTTCACTGCCCTGTCCCTTCATCTTGCACATGGTTGATGGTATGCAAGAGAGAATCCGATCATGTTACTGTCCTCACTAAGTATTCCTCAGAGGCTCATCATTGCTTGCAGGTTAACATTTACGTTCCTTACCATAATGGGTAAACTCTCAGAACTGTCCCTTCCAGGCTTGTCAGCCTCACTCTCTGCTAACTCCGCCCCCTGCCCCCAACCCTTCACGATTTACATTCTATCCCTTCTGGTAGGGGCCTGAACAGGCCACATTTTCTCACACCTTATTCCCTCTGCTTGGAATGTCCCCTCTCCTGTTTTCCCAAGTTTGTCTGTCAGGTGAGCTTTCCTTCAATAATTATGGCAAGTATTTACCACTTTTGTGAACTCTTCTCTGAATTTCCCAGGTCCAGGCACCCTTTGTTCCTCTGTGCCCTAATTGCAATTCACATGCAATTTCCATCATAGCTTAAACGAATTAAACTTATTTGTAGTTACTTGTTTCCTCATCTGACTCTAAGAAGATAGATCTTATATATATATATATATATATATATATATATTTTTTTTTTTTTTTTTTTTTTTTTTTTTTAACAGAAACAGACACAATAGCTAAAGGTATGTTTTCTCATGCCTCTGGCATCTCCCCAGGCTACCAATCTAATAGCACCATTCAAAGAAAAAAGTACTAAGGAAAAAATTTCTTTCCCACCACTGTCGCCTAAAATAATTTATATAAGAAAAGAGTAGTATCTGTCCTAATTTAGCTCAACTTTTTTTTTTTTTTTTTTTTTTTGAGACAGAATCTCAAGCTGTCACCCTGGGTAGAGTGCAGTGGCATCACAGTTCACAGCAACCTTCAACCCTCGGGTTCAAGGGATTCTCCTGCCTCCACCTCCCAAGTAGCTGGGACT
>CAUYON010110013.1:0-18576 GCA_963573935.1 Arctocebus calabarensis | reverse complement strand
CTTACTGTGCATGTTTCCCGGTAGAGGAATTTTCAAGGGAAACGTCATGCTGACCTCTCCCAACATCTTTGTCAAGGTGTTCCACTACATTGGGGAATGGGGATGGTCTGAATTACTAGCGGCTTTTGCAGAACTCTGATCATGTGCAGGACATCTCCTTCCCTTTAGTCTCCTGTGATCTCCTCAGGTGTAAGATGGAAATAGCCAAAAACTTACTGTATTGGTTGTTCTAAATGAGAACACAAAATGGGAGAGGGGTTATGCAGTCCTTGGAATATATGGTCAAGGTGAAATAAAGATTTTTAGAGAAATGAAAAAAAATAAAAATGACAGACAGAAATTATGATGTTTCCACGAAGTGTACCTCCCTCTCCTACTCTCTCTTCCACCTATTCCACCTCTTCTGTCTTCAACACCCCTTAGACAGAAGGACAAACCCCTCCTTCTCCTTCTCCTCCTCAGCCCACTTAACCTGGAGATGTTGAGATGAAAACCCTTATGATGATGCACTTTACTTAATAACCAGTATGTTTATATTCTCAGGTTTCTTATTATTTTCTTCATTGTATTTTCTTTTCTGTAGCTTACTTTATTATAAGAATATAGTATACAAAGTATTTATTGACAAACTGTTTTTCGTCAAGATTTTTAGTCAATGGTAAGCCATTTGTAGTTATTTGGGGCAGTCCAAAGTTAAAGTTATATACAGATTTTTGACACTGTGGCAGGTGGCATCCCTATTCACCACATTTTTAGGGATCATTTTTACTAATAAAAATTCATAGTTTTAATATTTGATGATGGCAAAAAAACAATTTAAAGAACTAATTTTTAAATGCTTCTTAAACTGCACTTGTAATGGTCTTTATCGATGACACAATTTCATCTTTGATGTCAGAAACATTGCAATGATTGAGAATGATTATTCTCATAAGTGCTTGTGTCTGGGCATGAATGGCCACAGAAAGAAGGTTGAAGAATGTAGCACAGCACAAGTGTTCAACACCTAATTAGAAATACTTATTAAGTACTCAGAAAAAGCAGTCAGATGCCTTTACCAGATGTCTGCATTTGAGTTACTATTCATCAGCTCAGACATGGCTAGGGTTCTGTGTTTGAATACTGTAGCTAACATCAACCAGATACACTATCTGTATTCCCTTTTCTCACTGGAATTTTGAATCTTCATCTATAAATATAATAAGATATGTATGTTATCATACCTAATAAGGAATGGTAATATATTCTGTATTATTACTGTAACTATTGTTTTTACTACCATTAGAAACTCTCTGACGCTATTTGCTAGGAAATTAATGTGAGAACTTAAATATATTTAAAACAGAAAATAATTCAGATCACAATCATTAAGATGAATTAAGAGACATCTGAGGACAAAATCAAACACACACACACACACACACACACACATACAAAAACTCATTATGTTTATCTACGTGAAATTGAAATTTCAGTTCTTCATTTTAGGCCCTAAACAATGGAATTTACAGGTTCATACATACAGACAATTTCTTATAACTAAATTGATAATTAATTATGAAATATACTTAATTAAGATCACATAATTATTTGAAATAAATAGTTATCTAAATTGATACAAGTTGTCATTTATTTTCCCTTCCATGACTAAGGCGTTTCTCTCATGGGTGAGATTTTCAGTAGAGGCTGTAAAGGTAGTAAATGAAGAAAAATTATCTTCATTTCAGAAGAACTGAGTTATACCTGTGGGAAGCCGCGGGGGACTCCCCCCGCTTTTGCTCCTGCTATGGCTGAGGTTTGACCTTCGCTGAGAAGAAACTGGCAAAAGCCAAAACAGGGAGTAAAAAGTCCAGATGCTCAAAACTAGAGCTAAACAACATGACAGTTTTAAGGTAAACAGCACAGCAGTTTCCAAGGAGTAAGAGAATGCCAAAGAGAACCTTAAATGACCTTCTTCCCTGTGAGAGTATAAAAGTCTGGAAGAAAGATAACGTGTTGTCAAAATAAGGTCAAAATAAAGTGAAATCTCAGTCTCAGCCTGACTGAGTCCACTACCTGCGTGTGTATATGTGTGTGTGTGTGTGTGTGTGTTATTTCATCCCAGCACCCCCTCCTCAGAACCTCGCTAGTGGATGGAGGGCCCGACATATACCATCTCTGATTCTTATGCTGAAGTTATAATTTTTCAAAATTCCATTATCACTGTGGTAGACATAATTACACAATGTCCTCCAAGAATTCCCAGCCTAAATCTTAGGACTATGAATGTGATTAATATACTACATTTATGTTAGCATACATGGCAAAAGTGATTTCAAAAATGTGGTTAATGTCTCTAATCAGATGCAACAAATGTTGGTGTAGGCGGGGTGGAGATGGATAACAACACGACACCTAAAGTGTGTATCATTTCTGATAAGAACAACTTGCTACCACCATCATGGTGGAAATGTAGTGTCAGGCGGATGACTGTTCTCCCAGGGAGTGATGCCATCATTTTGAGGGCTCAGATAAGCAATCTGTTTCTAGAAGGTTGGTCATCCCTACGTGGCTGATAGGGATCCCACATCACTGAGCTGATTATTTGCTCATGTCCTGGCCACTGTGGACACTGTTCATGTACCCATTTTGCCACCACTGGGATATCTTTATGCTAAGTCATGTAAGAACATTGTTCATGTTGATCATTTAAAAATGTAGAGCCTACTCTCTTGTCAATGCTTACTAATTAGTACCCACTTTAATATGTCTATTCATGTAACTCTTTCCAGACCACCTTTTCCAGGACTTTTACCTTCCAGACACCTTGTCAATAGCTCAGAAAGGTATCACTGCCCTTGAGTCATTATATATCCATAATCCAGGACACCTTTTCCTCCATATAAAGTAGAACAAAACTAGTACACGTGTGTCCACTAGAATAAATCTTCTACAATATTTAACTGAGAGGTCACTTTTGAATCAGTCCATGATGGGCCACTGTTCTTTTCAAGTTAATGCTAAATGCATTATGTTGACTTGTCTGAAAATCAGACCAAAATCTTTTCCTCCTCTGTCAGTTCATCATAGACAACTCCCAAGGCCATTCTTGTCATTTGAGTCAAAAATATTGTTTTAACAAATAATAGGAGAATCAGAATAATCTATTTTTGCATGACTTACTCTTGACATCTGACCTGCTCATGCCCATCTCTTACCAGTTCAGACTGGTGCACCCTCCAGAACACTGGACTTGCTGAGTCCTTTAATATCCGGTTCATAACAGGTAGTTAAGGTTGAAAGTCAATGCGATTTTTTGTTAGTCAGTTAGTGTCTCTTGTACTTGCTATAAAGAGGTGAACTGATTTTATCCTCCCCACTTATATGATTCAAGAAGTGTGCTTTTACCAAATGCTAAAATTTCCATGATCATAATAAATGTAAAGTTCTCAGGTAAAGGCGATGAGATTGAGACCCCATCATTATCCATATAAAACACTTGATTTTAGCAGGAACCAGTCAAATTAATATAAAATGTGATGGTCATCTCCACTGCAGGAACATACTTTCCATTCAAATATCTTTATCTTCTCTCTGCAAGTTACTCTCTTCTGGAGCATATTGAAAACTCACTGTAAAAGGTTATGTCTTTGTTATAACTATTTATGCTTTAAATATCAAAAAGTTTGCTCCAGACTATGGCACTCTTTTTTAATCTGTTCCTATTTGAAAATTCCCTACCTCACCTGATTTCACTCTTTATTTCTAGCACACATAAATATTTCTACATATATTTTAGCAATCTATTATTGCAAACATGATTGTGCTCATTATTAATATTAAGTAATTAATTATTATTACATTAGTAATAATTATTAAGTAATCAATTATTACATTATTAACAACTATCAAGTAATTAATTATTATTGCATTATTAATAATTATTGAGTAATTATTTATTATTAATAATTATTACATATTTGTTTACTTAATAATTGATTATTAATAATGAGGACAATTGTTAATTATGGATTTATTAAGTAATAATAAGTAAGAATAATTAGTAAGTAACTAATAATTATTAGTAATTGCTATAATTACTATGATTCAAGAGAAACATTGGTACTTCTCCCAAGTTAGTAGAGCTCAAGTTAGAAGCAAAAAGGAGTTTTTATCAAAAGAACAAGTTACTACAATCCCAACGGTGAGTTTTCCTACGATAGAAAACGCTATCGGAAGGGTGAATCTTCTCTGTGTTTTCCATCACTTTTCTGGAAGGATCTAGGCAAACTATGGTAAGATTTTAGTGTATAATCCCAAGAAATCCAAGGGAAATTATTGAGATAGACTATTCCTTATAACATCAAGCTTTTCTGCTTCTTCAAATCTGGTACTGAGCCAGAAAAAACAGCTAGGTTGATCATCAGGTATGATGAAACCAGAATGTCTGATAAAGAAAATTGTTTAAAAGAGAGACAATCTGTCAGGGTGCAGACTGAAACTTTGGGTTTATAGATGGGTAACTATCAGCATGGAACTCCAGTAGTCAACAGGGAAAAGAGTGTATAAAACAACAAACCCAAGCCGTGATATGAGGCTGGCAAGAGAGCCGGGGACACAGCAGTGAACAACAGTCAAGGAGATGGGCTACCCTTATATGTCTGTGTCTCAAACTGATGCCTCCTCTTCAGGGAAGTCACTCAACATTAGTCATTGTGCATGCTCAGATTGTCTATTTTCCTGAAGGAACTAAGCTTCTTCCCTTAAGACAGAATGCCATAAAATCAACAATAAGAAGAAAAAGTTCTCTGTACACTGCTTGTATCTAGATCACCCCAAAGTGTGAAGAAGAATTTTAAACCTTCATTCATCTTCTGTCATCTGAGATCAATTTCTTGCTCCACAACTTCCTCATGGCATTTTTCACTTCTGCGTTCCTTAGTGTATAAATCACAGGGTTGAGCAAAGGAGTTCCAAATGTATAAAACACAGCTATTGCCTTATCCATGGGGAAGGTGGTCACAGGGCGTGTGTATATAAATATGCAAGGTCCAAAGAACAAGATGACCACGATGATGTGGGAGATGCAGGTGGAGAGGGCTTTCTTCCTCCCTTCAGCACTATGGTTTCTCAGGGAATGCAGGATAATAACATAGGAGAACATCAGGATGACAAAACTCACTGTACAGATGGCCCCACCGTTGGAAACCAGGAGTAGGTTGACCATGTAGGTATCTGAACAAGCTAGTTTCAACAAGGGCTGCAAGTCACAGAAATAGTGATTGACCACATTGGGGCCACAAAATGGCAAACTCAGGGCAAGAAAAATCTGAGCTAAAGAATGTACACAGGACCCCACCCAGGCCATGGCCACCAACATACCACAGACCCGGTGGTTCATGATGGTCATGTAGTGCAGGGGCTTACAGATGGCCACATAGCGGTCAACTGCCATGAGGATGAGTATGAAGATCTCCAAGCAGCCAAAGAAATGGAATGTAAAGACTTGAATCATGCACTCACTGAAAGGGATAGTGGCTTTCTTCAAGAGTGTATCCACAATCATTCTAGGGGCTATTGAAGTAGAGAAACACATATCAGATAAGGATAAGTAGAAGAGGAAGAAATACATTGGGCTCTTAAGTGCCTGGCTGTTCTTGATGGTAGTAATAATCAGCAAGTTACCCAGTAAAGTCCCCAGATAGAAAAGAAAGAAAGTGACAAACACTATTTTCTTCCAAAAAGGATCTTGTGTCAACCCAATCAGAATGAACTCAGTCACATTATTATTCAATTGCATGATTTCATGAATGAAGAGAAGGGGCAAGTGGGAAATGGTTTATCTGCAAAAGATAAAGGAATTAATTTATGATGTACTACTCATGTTACGGAATATTTTAAGCAAAAATACATATTCCTCATCACAGACATTCTCTGTGTGGTTTCTTAATATGTCTCTTCAACACTTATTTCTTAATTTGACTGACTGCTTCATTGGGTTATTATGAGTCTCAAATATGCTATGAACATGATACTTTCTTACAGAATTCTTCAACTTTGGCTCAGCGCCTGTGGCTCAACGGCTAAGGCGCCAGCCACGTACACATGTGCTGGTGGGTTTGCATCCAGGCTGGCCCGCCAAACAACAATGACGGCTGCAACCAAAAAATGGCCGGGCATTGTGGCGAGCGCCTGTAGTCCCAGCTCCTTGGGAGATGGAGGCAAGAGTCTCGCTTGAGCCCAGGAATTGGAGGCTGTTGTGAGCTGTGATGCCACAGCACTCTATCCAGGGTGACAGCATGAGGCTCTGTCTCAAAAAAAAGAAAAGAAAAAGAATTCTTCAACTTCAATCCCTTCTTAGCTTTGGCATGATTATTATAAAAATTCCCAATTCAATATATGCAAAGTTAAGATTTATGCATCTCTTCTAATATTACCTTCACTTTCTTCCATTTTCAATAAATATTGGAACCCATTTTTATGTATGTTACATCACTGTTAGATATTCCAGATTGAAAAGAGGAAAAGGAAATACCTGTAACCTTTAAATAATGTGCTGCCCCTTGAGCTGACCTTATAATATCTAATACTTGAGATATGCTAATTAACAGAAATGAATATTCTTTGATAGTTGGTAATATTGAACATCTCCATTTGTAATTTTTTTCGAATTTATTAAAAGCACCACTTGGCTACTCAGAGTCTCTAAGGCTACATTTAAATAAAATGAGGGCAGGGTATTGCTACACAGTTGCTCATGTTTTCCCAATTCTTGGTTTTAGCTTGAGCATAATATAAGTGGTATTTGAAGGGATATCACGGGGCATGTGGAGCAGGGCTAGAGTGTGGTTGCACTCCCTCCCCACCATGGAATCTTTTCCATTCAGTATCTGAAAACCCCACATTCTTGGAATACAGCAGAGATCTGGAAGAGCAGGGGAGATGTCAGTGTAGAGAAATGAGCAAATGTATAGTCATAACTGATTTCTTCAGGCTGTTTCCTGTAATTGGAAAGTCAATGTTCCTTCAACATTGAAATTTCACTTCTTTCAATAAAGACTTTTTGTTTTTTTTTAATTTGGAAAGAAATAGCACAAGTCTACTTTCAAAAATTGTTTGTGCGGGTATTTTAATTATTGCAGTAAGGTCATTTCTTTTTACTTTTATTCATTTAGAAGAGTGAACCATCTTAAAATGTACTTAAAAATGAGGAGTCTTTGAAGGCGTGAAAATGCATGAGTCTTTTTCACGTACAATAGTCTGTGATTCTAACCACTTCTTTGTTCATGTAGTTTTTGGCCTATATATTAACAATTCTATCATACTACTCATGTCTAGAGTGAGCTCATCAACATTATACATTTGAATATAGATTCTTTTAGATAGATTAAGTATCATCAATCTAGGATTTAATTAATTGGTAGTAATTTAGAGTCCTCATCAAATATTTAATCAATAGTTCAATCAATAGCCAATATCTTCCTTCCTGGCATCCCTTTCCATTTCTAGGGACTTCACTCAGCCTGAAACTTCAAGTTCTAAATATGAAGAAACATCCTCTAAGCACCCTTTCATGATGGCCTTGTGATAAATTAACTCTCTAAAGGCTCTCTTTATACCTTTACTTATCCTATTACATATATTTGCTTGACTACATTAAGTATATGCCTCTTTAGCTTCCTTCTTGGAACAATATTTCTGGAAAGCTATGTGTACGTGGAATAATATTCTCCATGCTCCCAAACCCGATGTATAATATTGATGCTTAATGTTTTTGAAATGGACATTCTCTCTTATCTCTTAAAATGTGGTAATATTTATCTAATTATTTCAGTGCTATTCTAATTGCACAAAGGCGTTCATACAGGTAATTTACTAGGGCTTCTATATATCATATGTGGTAGACTGACAAGTATGCTCTTCTTAACAAAAAACCCTGAAACACATTTCAAATAACTTAGTGACTCAGGTGCATGACCTGGAATAATGCATGCTGCTCTCTGCATAGCACTGCACTGTCATGAAAGGTGCCAGAACTCTGACTCTCATAAAAGGAACAGTTTAGGAATTTATGATTTTATAGGAATATTCAGCCCCTCAGTGATACAAGGAGAGCCTTTACACATATTTCATAGCTTTCTGGTACCAATGCTCATATGGGGGAATTTTTATGTGTATGCCTCTGCATTAATTTGTTTTTCCAGAGGAGTGTTAACACTTTCCATCAGGGTCTCAAAGGAATCAGAAAAAATAATTCATTACAATAGTCTGGAAAAGAGAAACAGCACTGTAATATAGTATATATTCTAATAACTACTGCACTGACCTTGACTCCTCAAGCAGGACTGGGAAACTTTAGAATGACTACATTGGTTAAAAAACAAACAAACAAACAAACAAAAAAACGGTAAGCAGATAATGTATTACCATTGGAGGTAACAGAAAAGCTGAAAGGAAAACAATGAAGAAAAGGTGGATGACAGATCACAGTGAAATACAGAGTGTCAGGTGGCTGCTTCGTGCCTCTTGGTTGTACTGAAGAGGCGACATGGAGAACATCATTAAGGAATCCCTTGGAAAACAAACGCCGCTCCCAAATCAGCTAAGTGAGACTTATATCTTTGATTGAGTCTCTATACTCTCTTTATTTCTATGCAGAATTTACCTTTATCTGTGTAATACGAACCAGGTTGTCTCAGAAACTTTATCCCCTATAACCCCAAATTAGAGTGATCCAACCTACCCTCTTTTAGTTTCTCCCTCTGTGTAACTGATCCCATGATTCCGGCTATCTGGTCAAGAGATGCCCTGGAAATAGCTGGCCTGAGGACCAAACTGTCATCCTAAAATTCAGCACCTTTTACCCCCGAGTCCTGTATCTAGCTGCCCCAAATATACATATTATGAAATTAGTATTTAATTTCCTTTCTTCCAAAATCTTACTAGACAAAAAGCAGGAAGATTGTGGAGTGACAAGGGTAGATAAGATGACACAGGAAGAAGATGGGATAGGGACAAATATTGAGCAAAGGGAAATATGTATACCCAAGATACATTTAGTAATGTCCTCATCTAAAACATAGCGTATTATCTTTCACCATTAATAAGTAGTGTTTAGACTACACATTTTTGTGTTTTCTCTGAGTGTTTTCTATAGAGTATTTATTCAAAAATAGATATTAGATGTTTATCAATTGCAAGTTATATTCTTATGATACTTGCCAAGAAACATGAAAGAAGTAATTCTCGGCAGTGATATGCAATATTATATTCAAATCTTTGGCTTGGGATGGCAAAGATGGCATTCTCTAGAAGCATTATGAAAGTTATTATTTTCTATTAACTGCTTCATTAGTTTTTTGGGGGGAGACAGAATCTCATTCTGGCACCTAATGGGTTGAGTGCTCTGGTATCATAGCTCACAGCAATCTCAGACTTCTTGGCTCAACTGATCCTCTTCCATGAGTCTCACAAATAAGTGGGACTACAGGCACCTACCACAATACCCAACTATTTTTTCATAGACACAGAGGTCTTCCTCTCGCTCAGATTGGTCTTGAACTCCTGAGTTCATGCAATCCACCTGTCTTGGCCTCCTAGGATTACATGCGTGAGCTGCTGCACCCAGCCTCTTTAATTATTTACTAGGTATAATCTCTTCTAAGTTTCTGATACCCATAGCTCTTTTCTTTTTTTTTTTTTGAGACAGAGCCTCAAGCTCTCGCCCTGGGTACAGTGCTGTGGCATCACAGCTCACAGCAACCTCCAATTCCTGGGCTCAAGCGAGTCTCTTGCCTCCACCTCCCAAGTAGCTAGGACTACAGGGCGCCTGCCACAATGCCTGGCCATTTTTTGGTTGCAGCCATTATGGTTGTTTGGCAGGCCTGGCCTGGATTCGAACCCGCCGGCTCAGGTGTACGTGGCTGGCGCCTTAGCCCGTTTGGCCACAGGTGCTGAGCCGATACCCATAGTTCTCACTGAGGAATCATCTTGCCCAGCTGCCTTGCTTGAAAGAAAGGCAAAGAAGAAATACCGACTTCTATACTCTGCCATCTCAAGAAGCTACAATAAGTTTTAACTTGCATCCTTCTCTCTCCACACAATTATGATGGCTTTTTGTGTGTCTCCTAATTATAAAACGTTTTTGTGTTCAAAAGATCATATTGTTCCAAAGCTTATAATCCGTTCAGATTTTTTCCTATAGAAAAACTGGGTCATACATGTTTTCCTCTTCCTTTCTTAGAGTACATAGGAACAGTAGAGTCATAAGACGTATAGAAATATAATTTTAACTTATTTTAATTAATTTGTAATCATGATTCTCTGAGCTTGTACAGATGGAAATAATCTATCACTTACCTTTTATAAGACTCTGTAAATTACAATCGTCTGTGCATCCCTTTTTAAATCTACCATCACATATAATACCAAAAAAAAAAAGTTCATTATGCAATCCAGAGGGAATATTGTAACACATAATGATGTAAGATGTTAGCATCCCAGAGAATATTAGTCCCTAAAGTTTTCTTTCTTTTGCTAATTAAAAATAGTTCAGATGTTACAATAAATGTAACTTGTGGTTTATCTCTTAGCCTATGAGAATAGGAAGTTAACTCTCCTAGTTTTCAGTAGCCAGATACACACAAGGGTGTTAAGTGTTAGGTGCCTCAGGCATACTACTGATATGAGGGGAAGAGAGGGAAAATGCAAACGAATGATGGAGAGGTTCATATAAACCAGGAAAATCAAAAAATATTATCATTGGCAAAAGAGTAAGTGGATCATTAAGAAATAACTCTGCTCCCACTCAGTGCCCCAAGTTGACATTCTGTGCATTAGGAAACAAAACATTCTACTCCTGTAATATATTTGCCATTTGCGGATAGCAGCATACTTTTCTGCTCTAGAACTCCTGGCCTCAAGCCATACTTCTGCCTCAGCCTCCCAGTGTTGGGATTATAGGCATGAGCCACCATCCTAGTAAAGTGGTGTCCTAAATCCAGAAGTTCTATTCTGGGGACTATGGAAAACATGCCCCACAGATTTACACTAAGTTGTCTGGGGATTTAAAAATTTAAAAGGAACACTAATCTCATGCTTTTTCCAATTCATTTCCATTTATTTTACTAATTTCTGTTAGTAAGACAGACATTTGTTAGGGAATAAATTTTATTGAGGTAATATTTATTCACCAAAGATTTTTTTGAATACAATTTATATATTAGGCTCTGTCCTTGCTACTTGACAGAAATCACATAATTATTCCTTGAGGTAGTTATTAACAAATACTTTTCACATGAGACAAAACAAAATCACAGAAGTTAAACAGCTTGATCACGTTATATATTTATTAAATTCAATATTAATATTTATACAAATGACTGTTTCTCTTTCTACACATTTTACTAGCATAGACTGAAAACCACGGAGTACTAGAAAATATGATCATGAAAGACATTTCTGGCTCAGTACCTGTGGCTCAATGGGCTAAGACGCCAACCACATACACCTGAGCTGGTGGGTTCGAATCCAGTCCGGACCCGCCAATCAACAATGATGGCGACAACCCCCCCCCCCAAAATGGTCGGGCGTTGTGGTGGGCACCTGTAGTCCCAGCTACTTGGGAGGCAGAGGTGGGAGACTTGCTTGAGCCCAGGAATTGGAGGTTGCTGTGAGCTGTGATGCCACAGCACTCTATCCAGGGTGACAGCTTAAGGCTCTGTCTAAAAAAAAAAAAAAGAAAAGGAAGACATTTCCAATGTCTGAGTAATGGTATCACTTACTGTTTCAAGACTTTGGGAGGCTGAGGAGAGAGTATTGCTTGAGGCCAAGTGCTCAAGAACAGTCTAAGCAACATGGGGAAAATTTTGCTCAGCAACAAAAAATAAGAAAAATTAGCTGGCCTAGAAGCACATGATGTTGCTCTCACTGCTTAGGAGACTGAGGCAGGAGGATCAATTAAGCCCAGGAGTCCAAAGCTGCAGTGAGCTATGATGACATCACTGTACTGCAGTCTGTGTGAATCAGCAAGACCCTATCTCAAAAAATAAAAAAAAAAAAGAAGAGTTAATAGTAAGGCAATGAAGGCACATTTTACTTCAAATAGACATGGACAAACAGGTGAAATTTTTCAATAAACTACTTAATGTTTTTAAAGCGTGGATTTGAAGTCAATATTGTAGAATTCAATTTGGAAATTGATGAAATAAGAATGAATCTCTTCTGATCTTTCTGAACTGACCATTATTTTAGAAGGAGGCAAATAAAAATGAAGTCTGATCTTGAGGACCTAATAAATATTTTTGCAGGGATCTCTTCCAAATATATGATTTCCTAGCACAACCAACAGCTCTGGGAGACACCATAAAGGACATTGACAATGTCAGCTTGTCACCATATGAGGATGTGATATTTTTCATGATGCTATGTGCAATGTAGTATCAATACTGCGGATTCCTTCAAACTTGCAGGACATTTGTTGTCTAACTGCACAACATTTAAACACCTCTTTAGATACATACAGCTTGCTGGATAATAATGGCTGGAGATGAGTTGTACAAACTGTCTCAGGGACCCTTAATTGCCCCTGCCCATTTTCCTTCTTGAATAACTAAACCATTGTCCTCTAAAAAAATCACCACTTGTTCATATATATTTTTTAATTTATTGATTTATTTTTTTGGAAGGTGAATGAATGTATCAATGAATGAACACAGTCCCCTCCGGGGCAAAGTGAACGGAAACAGTCCATTCATGGAATTGGGGGCCAGGAAATTCACATGAAACTGACCTAGGCATAGGGAATGAGGGTTCCACATTTAGTCCCAAGTGCAAAGTGAAGGAGACACCAAGGCACAGATGACTCCTCTGCAGTTGTCTGGCCTTTTTGGCTATTGGAGCCTCCTGTAGGGGTTGGACAACAAATGTCCTGCAAAGTTTGAAGGAATCCCCAGTCTCACCTTGCACTTGTTCATATTTAATCTGTAAGGTTTGGGAAGTGTTATCTCCCAAGAACAGAAATATGATCCCACTCAGCCAACCAGAAAACGTATCTGGAAAGATGAAAGGATCTACTCAAGAATCTAGTAGCAAATGAGATGGAAGCTCCATAATTTTCTTTGGATTTTGGGGAAAAATAATTTATTTTTTAATAACCCCAATAGAGTTCTGAAAGGAGAGACCTAGATGTCCTACCTATAGTCCTCCCATGAGTGAAGACAACCTGATCAAAAGTGGAGCCAACACCAATGGAAACTGAGGCAAAAGGTAAGACAAAGAAACAGCTCTGGTAATAACCTTTCAAACACAGAATTTACCTATTTCCAAATTACTTTATTTTATTTATTTTATATTATTGTTCTGATACATTTATTTAAATAGCACAACAAATACTAATAAACTTACTGCTCCTTTGCCAAATTTAACTATCGTCAGTGATTAAATCTATTTTAATCCCTTTCCTCTCCTTCCCCCTGCCTGAGAATAAAGTAACTAATATCCTGATATTTGAATGTATAATTATATTGTTTCCTAAAATTAAATTATCTTTATCACATACCTACTTGTTTTTTTATTTTTACCTGGTTTGGAATTTTAAATTTATCTTACTGTATGAAGAATTTTAGAAATTTATTTTGTTTTTTTTTACTCAACATGAAGTTACTAAACTAACTGACAGAATTATGGACTTTATGAAGTGTTCAAACATACGATTTATAGGTATCACATAAGGGGAAGAAGAATGCCCTAGGGGAATGGAAGCCATACTAGAGAATATTATAAATGAAAATTTTCACCAAAGATTCTGACATACTTCTTTCAGAGGGTTATTGGACTCCAGCTCACCTTAGCTCTAATAGATTTTCTTCAAGAGACATTGTGATGAACCTGTCTAAAATCAAGACAAAATAAAATATTCTGCAAGTTGCCAGGACTAAGCACCAATTGACCTATGGGGCAAATTGATCGTGGTGAATGCAGACTTCTCTAAAAAAACTTTTCACACAAGAAGACAATAGTCATCTACTTTTAATCTACTTAGAACAATTTTCAGCCCAGAATTTTATATTCCACTAAGCTAAGCTTTAAAAATGATGGAGAGATTGAATCTTTTACTGACATGCAAACACTGAGGAAATTTGCCACAACAAGACCAGCTCTACAGGAAATACTTCAACCTGTCTACACAATGACCATCATAATGGACCATCAGCAAAGTAAACACCCAGATTTTAAAAGACATTACCTCGCTTCCACAATGATACAAAAGATAAAACTAAGAAGTGGACTTTCACAAAATAAGATGAAAAAAACAATACAACACTTAACAATTATCTCAATAAATGTTAATGCTTGAATTCTCCACTGAAGAGGCATATATTGGCTTATTGGATTGAAAAACACAAGCCATTCCTTTGCTGTCTGCAGGAAACACACCTAGCTTCAAAAGACAAATTAAAACTCTGAGTTAAGGGTTGGAAGACAATTTTTTAGGCAAACAGAATTCAGAAGAAACAAGGAGTTGCAATTTTATTTTCAGATACATGTGGATTTAAAGCAACTAAAGTAAAAAAAAAGACAAAGATGATCACTTTATGGTGGTCAAGGGAAAAATACAAAAGAAGACATTTCAATTCTAAATATTTATGCACCCAACGTAAATGCTCCCAGATTCTTGAAACACACCTTACTCAGTCTGAGCAATATGATATCCTATAACACCCATAACAACAGGGGACATTAACACTCCTCTTACAGAGCTGGACAGATCCTCTAAAAAGAAAGTAAACAAAGACACGAGGGACTTAAATGAGACCCTAGAACAACTGTGTTTGATAGACGTATATAGATCACTACATCCCAAAGATAATGAATATACATTTTTCTCATTGCCACATGGAACATTCTCCAAAACGGATCATATCCTAGGACACAAAACAAACCTCAACATAATCAAAAGAATTGAAATTTTACCTTGTATCTTCTCAGACCACAAGGAATTTAACTCCAACAAAAACAAAAACGTTCAACCACACACAAAGGCATGGAAATTAAAAAAAAACTTCTGTTAAATGACAGTTGGGTGCAGGAAGAAATAAAACAGGAAATCATTAACTTCCTTGAGCATAACAACAATGAAGACTCAAGCTACCAAAACCTGTGGGATTTTGCAAAAGCAGTTCTGAGAGGAAAATTATGGCTTTAGATGCCTACATTTGAAAAACGGAAAGAGAGTGCATCAACAGAGTCACAAGTCATCTTATGGAATTAGAAAAAGAAGAATAATCTAAGTCTAAACCCAACAGAAGAAAAGAAATACCCAAAATTAAATCAGAGATCAATGCAATCGAAAACAAAATAATCATTCAGAAAATTAATGAAAGGAGTTGGTTTATTGACAAAAATAAATAAAATAGATAAACCTTTGGCCAGACTAACTAGAAATAGAAAAGTAAAATCTCTAGTAACCTCAATCAGAAATGATGAAGGAGAAATAACAACTCTGATGCCACAGAGTTACAAGAGATCATCTCTGAATACTACCAGAACTGTAAGCCCAGAAATTTGGCAATGTGAAGGATATGGATCAATATGTGGAATAAAACCCTCTCCCTAGACTTAGCCAGAAAGAAACAGAGCTCATGAACAGACCAATTTCAAGCACTGAGATTAAAGAAACAATAAAAGTTCTTCCAACAAAGAAATACCCTGGTCCAGATGGCTTCACATCAGAATTCTATCAAACCATCAAGGAAGAGCTTATTCCCGTACTGCAGAAATTATTTCAAAAAACTGAGGAGGAAAGAATCTTCCCTAACACGTTCTATGAAGCAAACATCACCCTGATATCAAAACCAGGAAAAAACCCAATTAAAAAGGAAATTCCAGACCAATTTCACTAAGGAATATAGATGCAAAAATTCTCAACAAAATCCTATCCAAAAGATTACAGCTTGTCATCAAAAAAGTCATACATCATTATCAAGTTGGTTTCATCCCAGGGATGCAAGACTGGTTTAACATATGCAAGTCCATAAACGTTATCCACCGTATTAACAGAAGCAAAAGCAAAGACTGTATGATCATCTCAATAGATGCAGAAAAGGCATTCAACAAAATCCAGAAGCAATCTACCAATTCAATGTCATCTCTATTAAAATACAAACATTGTACTTTCAAGACTTGGAAAGAATGATTCTGTGTTTTTTATGAATCCAGAAAAAATCTTGTATAACTAAGGCAATTCTTAGTAATAAAAATAAAGCCGGGGGCATGAGCATTCCAGATTTTAGGTGGTACTACTAAGTCATAGTGTTTAAGATGGCATGGTATGAGCATAAAAATAGAGACATAAACATTTGGAATCAAATAGAAAACAAGGAAATGAAACTAATATCTTATGACCACCTAATCTTTGATAAACCAAATAAGAACATAAAAACCACCTATTCAATAAATGGTGCTGGGAGAACTGGATATCCATATGTAAAGGACTGAAACTGGATGCACACCGTTCTTCACTCACAAAAATTGATTCAAGACAGATAAAGGACTTAAGTTTAGGCAAAAACAATAAAAATCCTCAAAGGAAGCATAGGAAAAACACTGAAAGATATCATCCTGGTTAAAGATTGCCATGGCAATTGCAACAACAACAAAAATAAACAAATGGGACTTAATTAAATTGAAAAGTTTCTGTACAACTGAAGAGACAATAACCAAAGAAAATAGACAACGTACACAATGGGAAAGGATATTTGCATATTTTGAATCAAACAAAAGCTTAATAACAAGGATCTATAGAGAACTCAAATTAATCCACATGAAGAAAGCCAGCAATCCCATATATCAATGGGCAAGACATATGAATAGAATCTTCTCTAAAGAAGATAGACAAATGGCTAACATGAAAAAATGCTCATAATACCTAATTATTTGAGAAATGCAAATCAAAAACACCCTGAGATACCATTTAACCCCAGTGGGAATGGCCCACATCACAAAATTTAAAAACTTCAGATGCCGGTGTGGATGTGGAGAGAAGGGAACACTTTTACACTGCTGGTGGGACTGCAAACTAGTACAACCTTTTTGGAAAGAAGTATGGAGAACCCTCAAAGAACTCAAACTAGACTTCCCATTTGGTCCTGCAAACCCATTATTGGGCATCTACCCAGAAGGAAAAAAATCCTTTTATCACAAGGACACTTGCACTAGACTATTTACTGCAGCTCAATTTATAATCGCCAAAATGTGGAAACAACCTAAATGCCCACCAACCCAGGAATGGATCAACAAGCTGTGGTATATGTATGCCATGGAATATTATTCAGACATTAAAAAAATGGAGACTTTACATCCTTTGAATTAACCTGGATGGAACACATTATTCTTAGTAAATCATTACAAGAATGGAGAATTATGAATCCTATGTACTCTATTTTGATATGAGGACAATTAATGACATGGTGGGGGTGGGGGAAGGGGAGAGCAGAGAGGGAAAGAAGCAGGGAGGAGTGGTGAAAGGAAGAGCAGAGAGAGAGAAGGTGAAAAGGGGGGTGGGGTCTTGGTGTGTGGCACATCTTTTGGGGGCCAGACACGATTGTGAGAAGGACTTTACCTAACAAATGCAATAAGCATAAATCTTTGTTTCTTGTACCGTCAAAGAATCTCCATCAATAAAAAAATAAAAAATAAAAATAAATAAATAAAAGAATAATCTTAAGGTGTTATTAAAAAAGAAAGAAATTAAGTGAACTCCAACAAAATGGGAATAAAACTTATATGAAATTTGAAAAAAAATTCATGAAAAAAATAATTTAACAAAGAAATGGAAACAATTAACAAAAACAAATAGAAATACTAGAGAAAAAGAACAAACTACATGCACTAAAAAATCCATTAGATACAACAGCAGAATTTGATTTAACAGAAAAAAGAAACATCACCAAGGGAATTGAACTTTGCACAATAGAAGTTCTTGATGAAAAGATAGAAATGGCATATTAAAGAAAATAATAGCTGAAAAATCCCAAATCTGTGAAAACACATTATCCAAGTGCAGAAAGCTCAGAGGTTGCCAATGATATTCAATCCAAAGGAGAGTTCACCAGAACACATCATAATCGAGTTGTCAAGATAAGAGGGAAAACAGGCAAAGAATACTGTAAGCAGCAGGAGATAAGAAACGTTATGTTCAGGGGGCTTCCAACATGGCTTTAATGCCTTTCAGAAGATTTTCCACAGAAACCATTAAGACTAGGAGAAAATGAGATGATCTATTCCAAGTGACGAAGTGAGTGAGTGATGCCAATGAAGAATACTTTACCTGGCAAAACCATACTTCAGAAATGAGGGAAAAAGAAAAACTATCCCAGACAACAAAAGATGAGCCATCTTGAGATTTATTTAACAAAATTGTGACCCAGAAGAATGAATTTCATCACATTATTTTAATTTTCCATTTCTCAGGTGTTGATAGGAGTTCCAGCCTAGAGTTGAGAATCTTACAAAAAGACAATGTATGATTTATAATTAGTGACTACTTGGCTTCCTGAGTTTTCAGGATATTGGAGAAGCTCTTGTCTTTTACTCACT
>CAUYON010110012.1:0-16026 GCA_963573935.1 Arctocebus calabarensis | reverse complement strand
TATATAGGTGTATGGGTTCCTTGGCCAGGAAACAAATGAATACAGTCCCTTCCACCAGGGGCAAGGTGAATGAATGTATCAATGAATGGATACAGTCCTTTCATGGGATTGAGGCCTAGGAAATTCACAAGAAATTGACCTAAGAACCCCAAATATCTTAAGCAGAATTAAAAAGAGACATAAGAGGAAAGTAGTTTATAATAGAATATGTAACTCAAATATGTAAATAAATAAGCATGACTACATCAGAAGACATAATGATCATGCCAGGCACTTGCATGTGTGTGGAGAATCATGAACATTAATATTACGAGTAGTGTTGCCAGGAGCAACATGAATTTCTAAATAGAAGACTTTTTTTGTTTAGAGTTTTTGCAAAATGAAGTACAACCTTCCCTCCATTTATGCAATACCTGTATTACTAGAAAATTTCATAAATACTTAAGTCTATCTGCTTACAAGTTTTCATTTATACATAAAGCATATTTGGGCTGTTTATCTCAGATTATGGTAAACATGAAGGCTACCTGTGACTTCTGAATCTAAAGAGATGGAGGATTCCTACCTACTAAGTGTCAATTGTTTAGTAGCCAAAAAGAGAGAAACCTCTGCAGAAAACATGATAAAAATTTTCAAATTTTCTTTTTTTTTAAATTTCAGGTTAATCTGAGGGTACAGACAATTATCATCCCCATTCCAAACTACTGATGTAACTTAAACCAGTTTTAAAAATTCAGATTACTTATAGAAAAGAAATATCTATCATCCAGAGATCTGTGAAATCGCGTCATAGAGTTCTTGAATCACTCTTCAAGTCTGCATATTCCATCTTTCCCCCACATCTATTTAAGGTGAGACAGATCAAGCATGTACACCCAGATTCTCCTAAGACTGGGGATAGCACCCATTGAACATGGCCTCAGACACACACAGACACACAGCTTAGGAGGTTCTGGCTCCTCCATCAGCTAAACTTAAGGTGTATTCACCCCCATGAATGTTCCCAGATGTAATTAATTATACACACTTGGCAGTTATTATCTTAGTGTCTACATTTACTACAGTCCATTTGATTGGTGTAGAAATTTCCTTGTTAAAAAGCTTAACCAAAATAATAGAAATAAAAGACAGCACTGTAAACGTCTGTAGTTACAGTCTAGTGCAATCCATTCCATCCTTTGCCCTTCAATGACATAGAAGACATAGTTGCTGTTCACCTAAGGGTCTGTGTGGTTTACTGTCATTTCCCCGCCTCCCTTCCAGGAAAGGTTGGGGCTGTGACTATTAAGTCTGGCTAAGTCCAGCTAAGGCTGTGTACAGAAATAATGGACATCCCTCCTAGCATGATTGCTCAACAATAGTTGTGAGTCCTCTATTCTTTGCCTTCCTTTTCCACAGAGATAAGAGAGCTAAGTTTTCCAGATGGTGCAGCTACAAGCTGGTGGCACCTCCATCCCTGAGTGACTATGTAGAACACAGTGTCCCCTAACCCACGTTGGACGTGTAGCCTGAGCAAAAAATAAAGCAGAATAAAAGTAAAGCCACTGATATTTGGGACTTTTAAAAAACTGCGAACACTAGCCTAGCCCGTCTGATACATGTACTTTGTTGATAATTTAATGGGTGAAACCAGCTAGCATCACGGACCTTCCCCTCCCCACTTACAAGTCCACTGCATCTCGCCTAGTAAGCTGCTTTTGACTTATGTCCTTGTTTTTGAATTATGTTCTGTGGAGGAATATTATAATTGCTGATAAATTTGATTCTTAGAAATAATCTTAAAGAAATACATGCTTTATATTTATGGACCAATTCTTCTCTTAGTTTTAAAAATTCTTTTCATTCATATCATTTACTATTGGATTATAATGAAGGAGGCAAGCAGAGTAAAATGGTAAGAGGCAGGCTCTCATTAATGTATAATTGACTGTCTGGAGAAATTTCCTAATACAATTTTACAACATGCACACTAATTTACCTTGTGGCAAAATCATTTAAATAATTTTTGCTCAAAATCCTTTAAAATGGTCTTAATAATCACTTCTACCAAGAAGCTACAAAATATATTATAGGCAGAGTATGTGTATAATTATTCTATTAAATCTTAATTGTATTTCCTTTTGGAGATTGTTACTGCTCTGCTATTTAAAACAGTGTGGTCCAATCAATGGGGGCTGTATTAAATAGACTTTAGGAAGTAGACTAATTAATTTCTTTACATGTCTGAAAAGTCCATGAGTTCCTTGGGTATAAGGATGTCTGGATTTTTCATTATAAAAGATACAATCAAGACTAGTCTCTCTGCAGCTCTCATCTCTGCTTTCTACCATGTTGGCCCCATTCTTAGGAAACTCTCTCCTTTGGTAGCAAAAAGTTGCCAGCCTTTATAAGTTTATAAAATTCCTGGGCAGCAGAAAGAACAGAACGACCTCTCGCTCTAGTTTTCTCCATAAAAAGCGACATGATTTTTTTCGGGTAGGCTGTGGCTGTGTCACATGACTTCTGATCACTGTGAACATGAAGACACAGTGACCTAATGGCCCCTGAGTCCCATACCAACCCCGATGGGGCGTCAACCCACCAAACCACACGGACTGGGGAAAGGATTGCTCCCCAAAGGAGCTTCACCATAAGCGGAGGGAATTCCAGACAAGGAAAACCAGCATGTTTCCACTACAGATTCAGATGCTTTTGAGTTTGAAACCTCTCAGAGTCTTCCTCACTGCATGGCATTGTCTGAATTGTTCATCCTTTCTGAACTTGAGATTTTTCATCTCTAACAGGATATGAAGAAGAATACCAGCCCTCCAGGGCTTTTGTGATAATACAATGAGTAAAACAACATGAAGCATCTTCTTCAATGTGGACGGCATGAAGTACTCAATAAATGACAGCCTGGATCCAATTTACTTGGTGTTAAGGAACCCCAGAAAACATGTTACTTCTAAGACTGCCCTAGCAGAAAGCTTAGCAGTGGCTTTCTGTTTAGCTTCACCTAAAGAAGAAATCTCCCTGCCTGCTCCTTGGGGGAGGTGATGAGGTCCTTCCATCACGAAAGTGCACACCTGCGCTCTGTATCAAAGCAGCTGTGTTTATCCTCGTAATTAACCAAAACTTCCATGGTAATTTCTCACGCATTATCGAGAGGTGGAGAGTTATATTTTACTTGATTATAAATATGCCCCCTATAATTTCATCATGAAAATGTAACTTGGCATCAGCCGTGTGTGATATTCCTTGCCTTTCTTTTCCTGGCTCCACTGAACACTCCATCAGCTCTTAGCTGTACCTTCAGCATTGTTCTTTCTATGGAATACGTAATCTGAGCCCTAACAGGAAACTGCCATTCCACAGCACCGAATACTTTATTGATAATAATGAGTTAATTTCTGTAAAGTAATCTCTATCACTGAGTTTTTTAAACCAGCACTTTGTTTTTCTCAATCTTCATAGTGGAGATTACTGTTTGTTCTGAAATTTCATTATTTGACCGATACCAAAATCATTCGAGATCCAACTATAACCCCTCACTTTTAGGAATTCGTTTCCATCTCATCCTGTTGGGAGGGAAAAGAGGAGAAAAGGAAAGCTAAAATCTACCTCCCTCAAATTCCCTTCTGGCTAAGTTCCTGGGTATGATTAGGTGCCGATCAGATGCTCTCACGCAGACTTGGGAAATGCCAGTGAGAGGAAAGTTACTCTCTTTCTGCTCCTGTTTCTGTTGCAAGCACAGTTTGGAGGGGTCCTGATCCAGCGCCCAGTCACTGCCATGTAGGTTTGAAGGGTGAAGCAGGATGCAGCCTTTTTGCTCATGTGACGGTCTTCACATGGCAGCCTCATAATTTAAAGAGTCCTGATGGTGCAGTGGCAATGCTATTCTGTAACTAGTGGCTTTCTGATCATAGAAGAGATAGACAATCCTAGGTAGCTTGATTCTATAACATGGCTTTGATAACTGTCGCTGAAAACTCACCCAAGAGGCTCTGTCTTCAGACATCCCAATAATTCTGAACTCATTTAATAGATGGTAATAAATCTCACTCTGATGAAACTAGCAACAGTGGACACTGTTCTGTGCAACTTAACCCTCAAATTTCATTACAAATATTTCTCCAGTTCTTTATTTCCTTCACATTATCAAATTACCACTTGGGACAGAAATTAGTATATCTCTTTCCTAAAAACTAAGAAAAATTTCTCATATAATCATAATCACAGAGCCTGTGTTACCCTTCTAATTTCTAAAAGTCTGGTCCCTCTGGATCGTAAGCTTCTTAATAATACATGAATATAAAGGGGGTTTTCCAAAGGAAAAAGTAAGAGGAAAATCAAAATGTTTCTGAAATGGTATTTGTGTAATGGCATGAATTAAAAGTGGTATGTGTTAAATATTACTAAAATATTTATGTTTTCGAGCCCAGATTCCATAACATATAAATCATAGAGAATGAATCTACCATTTTTCAGGATATAATGACTTTCCAATAATGTATCGATGGTCATAGGATACTTTCCTAAATTTCGCTGTTTTAATGGTACCATTAAGGATGGCAAAATTAAGGAAGGGGAGATTTGGGGAAAGGTGTTTAAGAAAGAGGTTGCTATGTCTGTTTATACAGGAACCCTGGGTATTTATTCAAAGAAGAAATCCTCTTTGTACACAAACCCTTAAAAAATTTTTAAAAACTGATAATTGGTGTCCTGAAGACCAAATTAAGATTCACCAATAAACTGGAGAAATAAAACTATAGCTATTCTTTAAACAGTGATGGGTCCATAGAAAATCCAATCTGGATTAGAAAAATATTGAGGATGCCGGGGGGATCGTTGGATTTCTGATCTGCAGTGGGGACCCTTCTGAGTTTGGCATCAGGGGATGCTACCTGATCACCTTCTCACCTGCCTCCTGGGGATTTGTCCCAATTTCCTTGGGGGAAGGAAAAAGAAAAAGGAAAAAAACAATCATTAGAAATCTGATCGTCAGCTACCTCACTGCTTGAGCTATGGTGCAAGAGGAAGAAAGAAAAGCATGCATGGGGTTCTGCAAGCAAGTTGTAAAGTTTCCAGGAGGCGATGTCAATGCATTATATATTCCAGAAAGCATGAATGCAGCAATTTGCTAACTATTCAGTGAGCTTAAATGCCTTTCGATCGACTTGTGAGGGCAGAAACTAGACTGCAAAGGATTGAGAAGTGACTGGAGTGTGAGAAGGGGAGACACTAAGTATCCACCTCCCCTTGAGAAGATAAGAGTAAAAGAAAGACTGATCGGGCAGTAGCTGGAGCAATTCTGTAGAGTAGATTTCAATATGTTTCTTTCAAGAAAAGGAATGGCCATAGAAAGAGATAATAAACATACAAATGTGATAAGAATAGTAAGCATTTCTGTGAGAGTATTACTCATCTCTTTTCCTTCTCTCCTCTGTCAGTGTCAAAATCAGGTGCTTCCCAGCTACTTGGGAGGCTGAGGGAAGGGGACCACTTGAACCTAAGAGTTTGAGGTTGCAGTGAGCTGTGATCCCACAGCACACTACTGAGGGTGACAAAGTGAGACTCTGTCTCAAAAAAAAAAAAAAAGAAAGAAAGAAAAGTGGCATTCGGAATATGTATACATATCGAGAGAAAGGTGATTAAGTAAAATCGCTGAATATAGTTGAACATTCAAAAATCCACAACTTTTGTACATATTAGCAATAACCTGTTGTAAGGCCTAATGAAAAAAGATGCTATTTATAAAAGCAAAAGGAAATAAAAAATACCCAGAATAAATTTAGCAAGAAAATTGTGGGAATTGCATGAATAAAAACATGAAATTTTACTACAAGGTTTCAGAGAAGTGCTGACTATATAGAGACACAGAAGCCCAGGCAAGTGGCGCATGCCTGTAATCCTTACACTCTGGGAGGCCAAGGTGGGTGGATTGCCAAGCTTGTGAGTCTGAGGCCAGCCTCAGCCAGAGTGAGACCTTGTCTCTAAAGAAAAATGCCAGGCCAATGTAGTCCCAACTACTTGGGAGGCTGAGGCAAGAGAATTGCTTGAGTCCAAGAACATGAGGTTGCTGTGAGCTGTGATGTCACAGCACTCTATTGAGGGCAACAAAGTGAGATGCTGTCTCAAATTAAAAAAAAAAAGAAAGAAAGAAAGAAATTTTATTGTCAGGTCACTAGAATTTTAGGATTTATTTATATAGCAGCTAATTAATACATGAGCAGATATAAGACGAAATCGTTGATCTATTCCCCCTGATTAAGATCCTAGGCCTTTGAAGGTGCATCTGCCATAAAGGAGATAACCTAGTAATATTCTTTATAAGATTGGTTCACAGAACAATCATATTTCTTTGGGAACTTTATTTACCCTAATAAACTAATGTAAATCATGTTACATTGTTAAGCTCATCTGTTTCCCATCAATAATTAGTGGCTTGATTTGTTCTATTGTATAAAACTTGAATATGTGAACTACATGAGTTTAAAGCAACATCTCTAACCACTGGGAACAAATGTTTGGTGATAACAAATGAGTGCTTATTCTAAAAACAAATACATTCTGTTATTAATAGCATCATGTTCCTTTTCAATTACCACAATGTAGATTAATTTTTGTCACTTCCTTTAGCTTCTTTTGTGACAACTCTAATGTTCCAGCTTTGTCTTGTTTCACATTTATCTCATTACTTCTATTACCCAGCAATATGCCTCTCACATAGTAAGCACCTAATTAATATTTGGAAAACTGAGCTTAATTAGAAAATATGAAATTACAAGTGATATAGGACAGGTCTAAAGATTCTGTAGGTATTTATTTATCCAGTAACATGAGCTTTATTCCTTTCCTGGAAAAGTCATTTTATAATTGAAAGAATATTTTTGGTGATGATTCATTTGAGACTTCTCTTTCATTTCATGCCATTAATCCCATGGAAGTTTATAGTTTCATAATTTAAAAGTACCTGGAATATTGAATCATGATGAAAGCTTTTAACTGGACTTTCATTGTATTAAGATCTCGTGGGTAAATAAAGTTACTTGATCCTATTCTTGTTTAAATTTCAGTTTAATATGAGGGCCCAAATGACTAAGTTACATTGTTTGCATTTCTAGGTGAAGTTCAAGTTGTAGTTAAGCCCTTCACCCAGGGAGTGTGCTGTATACCCTTGCATTGTGCACCTTAGGTGAGAGCTTTGATCCTGTTCATATAATCAAAATGAACATCATCATCAAAATCACTGAAATTGTTGATGTTGTGTTATATCTTATTAAACCATTCTTGGAAAACAACCCAAGTGCCCATCGACCCATGAATGGATTAACAAATTGTGGTATATGTACACCATGGAATACTATGTGGCCATAAGAAAAGATGGAGACTTTACATCCTTTATGTCCACCTGGATGGAGCTGGAATATGGAATATTCTTCTTAGTAAAGTATCTCAAGAATGGGAAAAAAAGTATCCAATGTACTCAATACTACTATGAAATCAGTATATAATCACCTTACACACTCATATGAATGGCAAAACATAACTATAGCCCAGAAAGTAGAAGGGAAAAGGAAAGAGAGGGGAAGGGAGGGTGAATAAGGGAGGAGGGAGGGTATTTGGGGGGACCTCACCTAATATGCATGAAAGCAATGGTACATTTCAAAACTATTAAGAAATGAGTATAACTGTGATGGATGTGTTACTTAGTTCAATGTCAGCATTTCACATTGTATATTGAAACAGTACCCTGAACCCCATAAATGCATCAATGTACAAAGTTATGATTTAATAAAAAATTAAAAAAATTAAAAAAAAATAAATAAACTGTTCTTGGATCATTTCTAGTCCTCATTCTTCAAGGTGGGCATTAATAATTCTGTGAGGGGTGGAAACAGTCTAAATGCCCACCAACCCATGAATTAACAAGCTGTGGTATATGTATACTATGGAATACTATTCAGCCACATGAAAGATGAAAACTTTACACCTTTTGTATTAACCTGGATGGAAGTGGAACACACTATTCTTAGTAAAGCATCACAAGAATGGAGAAGCAAGACTCCTATGTACTCGATTCTGATATAAGGACAATTAATGACCAGTACACAGTGATGGGGGGGGGGAAGGGGAGAGCAGAAAGAGGAAAGAAGGGAAGGGGTGGGGGTCATGGTGTATGGCACACTTTTTGGGGACAGGACACAATTATAAGGGGGGGTCTTTAACAAATGCAATCAATGTAACCTGGTTCTTTGTACCCTCAATGAATCCCCAACAATAAAAAAAATTCTGCAAGGGTCATAATGGGGCACCAAGGTTGAAATCATTTATCCCACACCGTTTTGCAGCCATAGCAAGGCCAGGTTGCGAGACTGAAGCTCACAGCACTCTCAGCACTCATCTGCCTCCCACTCTGTCCCCCGTGCCTCACACCTAACAGCCACATTAACTCACTGGTGTCATTTAGTGCACTGAAGGATGCTTTGCTCTTCTCAGCATGCCTGGTACATCACCAGATGCCCTCTGGGCCTCAAAATATCAACATTCCTTCCCATGCGCCCAGCTTCCCAGGAGTGACAGGTGCCAGAAGAACAGAACAGTGCACACTTCAGGGTCATCAGGCTCAGCCTCTGCCTCACCTGTGCCGCTCTGCATTGTTTTGACTTAGGCCATCTCATGGATTACCACAAATAGAGTTAAAGCTGAAGAGTAATTTTTCACCCTACCACCTGCTAGGTCTATCTCATATGAATTCCTCTCTCTCCTTTACACCAGCTAAAATACAGTCCTCTGCTGAGAAACTTTATCTTCCTTCTGAAGGCAAAGGCATGAAGTAATAGGCCATAGCAGAGCCATGAACACCCACAGTGGCTGACCTTCCATATAGGATGTGACATCATGGGTAATTATTGGGAACCTCTCTGATCCAGTTGTTCCCAAATCTGTCTGCACTTTAAACACCCTGTTATAAGCTTTGCTGTTTTTGTTGATTGTTAATTTGTTAATTTGGTTACACTCACATTTAAAATCACATATGGAAAAATATATTAATTTATAAATATTTTTCTCAATTCTTCTATTTCATTTAAGTCACTTCATGGGCTTCTGCTACATTCTCATCTTTGTCATGATATTTTGAATTATTAATAAAGTTTTCCAAAGCATAGTATCTTTATGTGTCAGTTGTTTGAGAGTCACACAGAATTTTTTTTTTTGAGAGTCACACAGAAAATCTATATCACCTGCTGTCACAAAAATTGATTTTCTAAGCCATGTGTCCTAATTTGTATGACACTGAACACTTTGTGGTGGTGATAGGGGTTTCTGGTTGCAAATGTGTATTCACAATTCTACAATGTAACCACCAACTGTATTTTTTTTTAATTTCAGGTTATTGTGAGTTATAAACAACTAGGTTACAATATTTCCATCTGTTACGTAGAGTCGAGTCGCTCTTCTAGTTGTGTCCCGCACCCAAAAGATGTGCCATATAGCTTTACATGCCACCCCTTAAGTGGGAGCACACCAATCTCTCTCCCTCCCTCACTCCCTCCTGCCCCCTCCCTCAATCCCTCTCCCCCCAACTTAAATTGAATTGAGTTTTTCTCTCATGTGGGCCCATTAGATCGGCTCCTGGCTTCATATCCTTATTGAGTACATTAGATTCTTGCTTTTCCATTCTTGCTATACTTTACTAAGAAAAATGTGCTTTTAAAGTCATTTCTTCTAAGGCGGTTCACAATGACACCCAAGACTTGCAAATGTGACACTCTATGCCTGGAATAATTACTAAATCTGAGTTAATTTCTTTTCTAGTTGTTTTCAATTTTAATTTTTTTTAACTGATTCTGTCAGGTGATAAGCATCATTCCCAGCTTCTAGGTGACTATATTTTCTCCCAAACAGTACTTTGCTGTCAGAATAAAGTGGCCCATGGAATGAGAGACTTTAGTAAGGACTTAGACAGGATGCAACTCCCTCTTTTCCAAGGATAATTTCTCCTGTGTGTGTGGTGGGGTGGGATACTCAAAAGCTTTAAAAATATTTGAATCAATGGTATTTTATCCAAGTGCTCTGGCATATGGCCAGGATATATAAATTTTTCAAAGGCTCCTACATATTCTGATATATCCAACTTAGAAGAGGAACACAGGGGACTGTGTGTGTGTGTTGGGGAAGGGGGGTATTTCTTCTCACACCATTTCTTCTTCCAGTCATTCCCAAAGCAAGCAAGGTTATTAGTTTGGTGTAATACCTTTTCTTTTTTTAACCATTTAAGCAAATATGTATGTGTGTGTGTACATATCTACATACACAGACATGCTTGTCTTGAGTTGTTTTCCTATATTTTAAGAAAACAGAATAAATTACTTCATAACTTATTTCAATGTATTTTCTCAGGGACTCACCTTCCACACACATGTGCATTTCTTGACCTCAGCATTATTGATATTTGGGGTCAGGTAACTCTTTGACGTGGCCGTTCCGTGCATTATAAGATGCTCAGGGATATCCCAGGCTCGCCACACTAGATGCCAGGAACACTCTGCCCCCATTGTGACAATCAGAACGTCTGCAGATATTGCCAAATGTCCCTGGCATGTGAGGGTGGGAGACAAAATCACTCCCAGTTGAGAACCGCTGATACAGAGTATTTTATTCAACTATTTCCTTATTAAAGGAGATTTGTGTTATTTTCTGCTTTTTTTTACAAGTCTTCAATCCGAATCTCTGTACATGTGTCTTCAAATAAAGTTGCTTCTGTTTCTGTAATGTAGATTCCCATGAATGAGATAGCTGGGGAAATCTACGGAAGTTCTCAGATTACAGTGTCTGCCAGAGTCCTTTCATTCTTAGCAGCACTAGTAGTAACTACCTTTCCCCACACCCCACATTTGCTAGTTAGATGCACAAAAATGATGTCCCAACGTTACTTTGACTTTTAATTCTCCTGACCGTTTGTGAACATGTTATCATTTGTTAGTCATTTGCTTTTCATCTTCCATGAAACCTGTTTATATCCTTTGCCTATTTTTATGGGTTATATATATATTTTTTATTTTCACCAACTTGTAGGAGTTTTTGCTAAAAAATATTAACCCTTTTCTATAAGCATTACAAACAGGTTTTTCTTTCTTTCTTTTTTTTTTTTTTTGGCATTCAATCTTTTATCTTTTGGATTTGATTTTAGATACTATAATTTCCCCCCATTTTTATAGGGTTATTCTTGCGGGAAAACCCTTCATTTGAAACACAGTCATCCCTTGGCATGTGTGGGGAATTGGTTTCAGAATCCAACACATATACTAAAATCCATGCATTTTTAAGGCCGCAGTGGGCCCCACAGAACTGGCTCACAAGGAAAAGTTGACCTTCTGTATACATGCTTATGTGAATTTTCGATCCTGAGAATAATATATTTTCCATCTGCATTTTGGTTGAAAAAAATCTGCATATAAGGAGTCCCATGCAGTTTAAGCCCATGTTGTTAAAGGTCAAATCTATAAGGAAACAAAAAGGGGAAATCCACCTGCTCCAACCTGCACCTTCAGCTACAGGAAGAGCAGAGACAAGACGGGGATCCCCAGGGAGGGCCTCCCGTCCCCACACTGCCTTCGTGGAGCTGGAGCTGCTCTGTCAGCTCTGCCCTGTCCTTCCACACTCCATCCATGCATGTTTACAGCAAGCAGAATCAATCTGAAAACACAGGACAGCAAACTGCAATGAAGTGTCATAACACAAGAACAGCCGCATGCCTTCAACACAATTTTTTTTAATGTTGCCCTTTTAGAGCACTGCAAACACATAAACAGGGACTGGAGAGAAGTTGCCATCCTGCTGGAGCGTAGGCAGGGTACCAGAGACAGAGCAGATGGCTGAGGGGCATTCCTGGCTGGGAATCCTGCCAGCAAGCATTTGTGAGGAGGTGCGTAGATAGTCTGAGTAAGACAGCCAGAAGACTAATATGCTCGGATGGCATCAGGCCTTTTCACAAACTGCTGGGCTGTTTATTCACAGCAGAAGGAAACAAAGCTTTTAGCAGCTCTGCCTAACACCTTAAACATCACATTACATTGGAAATCCCTCCCCTGCAAGACAATGTACGTGCAGCATTAGGAAAATACTCCCTGAGATATCACCACATGTGCTACAATTGTGTTTTTCTGCAAGTAAGAGAAACATCCAAGTTTCTGTCCTGTGCCTTGACACATGGAGCCTGTTAGTTTCTATGTGCATGATTTGCAGTGCTACTTAGTACATGCCTGCTTTGGACACCCAGAGAAATGCAATATCGTGACCAAGACTTTGTGTGTTTAACAGCACATTAAGAAAAGTGGAAGTCACGTGGCCCATTTCTGCTGTGTTACTCTATTAGGTCTCTGCCTGGCTTTGCGGAAGCCAGTGAAAGCATTACTGCTTGTTCATGTCCAGTTATTCCCAACATGTGATGGTGTTAAATGAGCAGTGAACGCAGGGGAAGCTTAGATGAGAAGTGCTTTCAGAAGTTTGTCTGGATGACTAAGGCAGTGCTTTTCAACCAAGACAGTGGGAGGTGGGTGGAGAAGATATTTTAAAACTACACATCTCCCCCAGGATTCTGATACGTCCCTTTATAAGGCGTCCCATCCACACCACCTCCACCCAATGTGACAATCAGGTAAGCCCATGATGACAGTTGGAAATGGATAATAGACCCCAGGTGATTTGGGCATGGAAAAAGGTTAAGAATTGCTGATCTAAAAATGCAAAATGATTTCATCAAGTAGAAATCAGCCTGGCAAATCTACACACACACACACATACACACACACACACTCACACTCACATACACACTCCAATGCCATTAAAAGGAGGTTGGAAGTGGTACTGAGCTAGGCACAGGGAAATGTGCAAAGGCTTTTTTCCATGAAATCTCCAGCTGAAAAACATTGGTGATCCCAGCAAGTACTACTCACCACGTAAGTCATTGTGAAATATCTATTAGCCAGAAGCTTTAGTGCTAAAATAGCTAAGGGAAATCCTTACCTTCCAGAGGCTTACTGTCTAGCTGAGGCATTCAAGCAACTACACAAAGAGAAGCAACACAAGGCAAATGCTGCCACCCTCATCTATCCACTGTGAACACATGGAAATTCTGGATAAATATAACAAAGAAAATATTTTAAAATTCAGTGGAATCCAAAAGAGGTAAAAAGAAATCTCTTATGGAAAAATCTAGAAAGACCTTCAAACTAGAGCTGTAAGGACTGCCTGGGTGACAGAGAGAATCAAACCTGGACAAAAGCCCTGGCAGCTGGGCCAGGGGTGAGTGATGGAGCTTTAACAGGCACTTGGGTACCAGAGAATGAACTTGGCCCTGCTCTTGTTATGACTCCGGACCCAAGATCATTTGTAGAAAACTGGGGACTCTGGACAGCAACCCTACAGTGACATGGAGAAAAAAATATATCTGTCTGCCGGCTTGGGGAAAAGATTAAGAAGTATGTCTTTTTCTGGGGCGTTCAGAGGAGCAAAATTATCTTGAGAAATATTAAAACATCAAGTCTCTATGACTAAAAACAAACAAAACTTGGTTCTAGGTAGGTGAAACCTTCTGAAGCACTCAGCAGATCAAATCAAAGCATAGATTACTAGGTGGGAACACTTTCAATGCTGAGAGTAAACTAGAAGGACTTGTAAAGAAAAAACAAAAAAAAAGAAAGTAAACTCACAAAGCAAAATTTCAAACCATGTCAGTAATGATCTGTCATAAGTGGGACTCAGCAGAAACAGCAGGTCAAAGGATAGAACTTGGGGAAAGAGACCAATACAGAGGAGAGAAAAGAGAGACTATGGCTTGGGATGACTGAGGAAGGCCTGAGCTTGAAGAAAGCATAAAGTTGATGGCAGAATTAAAGAGGATAACACAGATGAAAGACTTATGAAAGCTGGAAAACTTTAGGGCATTTTCAATGATGGAAATTAAGAGATGATGTAGAAATAAAGTTGTTAGATTTAGCAAATAAAAATAAAGAATACTCAGTTAAATACTCAGATAATTAACATGTTTTTTTAATGATAGATGCACTCCCTCACCCCATGCAATATTTGGGACGTACTTATACTAAAAAATTAGTCAGTGTTGGTCCGATATCCTAAATTTAACTGGGCATTGTGTGTCTGAACTGGCAACCATAAATAGAAAGTACCATGACAGGCTTTTTTTTTTTTTTATCGTGGGGGAGTCATTGAGGGTACAAGAAACCAGGTTACACTGATTGCATTTGTTAGGTAAAGTCCCTGTTACAATCATGTTTTGCCCCCAAAAGGTGTGCCACACACCAAGACCCCACACTCCTGGCTCTTCCTTTCCCCACCCCTCCCTCATTCTTTCTCTCTCTGTTGTCCCCTTCCCCCACCCCACCGTGTCATTAATTGTCATTAATTGTCCTCATATTAAAATTGAGTACATGGGATTCATGCTTCTCCATTCTTGTGATGCTTTACTAAGAATAATGTGTTCCACTTCCACTCAGGTTAATACAAAAGCTGTAAAGTCTCCATTTTTTTAATGGCTGAATAGTATTCCATAGTGTACACATACCACAGCTTGTTAATCCATTCCTCGGTTGGTGGGCATTAGGCTGTTTCCACATTTTGGCGATTGTAAATTGAGCTGCAATAAACAGTCTAGTGCAAGTGTCCTTATGATAAAATGATTTTTTTCCTTCTGGGTAGATGCCCAGAAATAGGATTGAAGGATCAAATGGGAGGTCTAGCTTGAGTTCTTTGAGAGTTCTCCATACTTCCTTCCTAAAAGGTTGTATCAGTTTGCATTCCCACCAGCAGTGTAAAAGTCCACATCCACGCCAGCATCTGCAGTTTTGAGATTTTGTGATGTGGGCCATTCTCACTGGAGTTAGACGGTATCTCAGCGTGGTTTTGATTTGCATTTCCCTAATAATTAGGGATGATGAGCATTTTTTCGTACATTTGTTAGCCATTTGTCTGTCTTCTTTAGAGAAGGTTCTATTCCTGTCTCTTGCCCATTGATATATGGGATTTTTGGCTTTTTTCACATGGATTAATTTGAGTTCTCTATAGATCCTAGTTATCAAGCTTTTGCCGGTTCAAAATATGCAAATATCCTTTCCCATTGGGTAGGTTATCTATTTGGTTTGGTTGTTGTCTCCTTGGCTGTACAGAAGCTTTTGAGTTTAATTAAGTCCCATTTGTTTATTTTTGTTGTTGTTGCAATTGCCATGCAAGACTTCTTCATGAAGTCTTTCCCCAGGCCAATATCTTCCAGTGTTTTTCCTATGCTTTCTTTCAGAATTTTTATTGTGTCATGCCTTAAATTTAAGTCTTTTATCCATCTTGAATCAATTTTTGTTAGTGGAGAAAGGTGAGGGTCCAGTTTCAGTCTTTTACACGTGATATCCAGTTCTCCCAGCACCATTTATTGAATAGGGAGTCTTTCCCCCAAGGTATGTTCTTGGTTGGTTTATTAAAGATTAGGTGGTTGTAAGATGTTAGTTTCATTTCCTGGTTTTCTATTCAATTCCAAATGTCTATGCCTCCATTTTTGTGCCAGTACCATACCGTCTTGATCACTATTGCTTTGTAGTACAGCCTAAAATCTGGTAGGGGTGATGCCCCCAGCTTTGTTTTTATTACTAAGAACTGCCTTAGCTACACGGGTTTTTTTTCTGGTTCCATATAAAATGCAGAATCATTTTGTCCAAATCTTGAAAGTACAATGTTGGTATCTTAATAGGGATGGCATTAAATAGGTAGAGTGCTTTGGGAGATATAGACATTTTAACAATGTTGATTCTTCCCAGCCATGAGCATGGTATGTTCTTCCATTTGTTAATATCCTCTGCTATTTCCTTTCTTAGGATTCCATGATTTTCTTTTTTCTTTGAGACAGAGCCTCAAGCTGTCACCCTGGATAGAGTGCTGTGGCATCACAGCTCACAGCAACCTCCAATTCCTGGGCTCAAGGGAGTCTCCTGCCTCCGCCTCCCAAGTAGCTGGGACTACTGGCGCCCACCATAACGC
>CAUYON010110010.1:0-19494 GCA_963573935.1 Arctocebus calabarensis | reverse complement strand
TAATTGGGTTTTAGCCTTCATATGAAAGCTATAAATTAGCTTCATATTAGGGCTGAGTACATTGGATACTTTTTCTTCCATTCTTGAGATACTTTGCTAAGAAGAATATGTTCCAGCTCCATCCATGTAAACACAAAAAAGTGAGCCTGAAGTTACTCATCCTAACAATAGAGATTAACAATTGTATCGACGTCACAGAGTTGTTAATGTAATTAAATGAGCTTGTATGTAAAGCCACTGATACTTTATTAAAGCTCAGAAAATAAAGTTTAGCTAGTACTTTGCTTTTCAGAATGATCCATTACATACTTTTACTCAATATTTTGATAAAACTACCCTTTCCTACACCAAAGAGTTTTCCAAAAGTTATAAACTCATATATTTGCAATAGAGGTTTAGGCTCTTATATTCCTATGAGTATTAATTTTATAATATTAACTTGTAACAGATGCATTCATTATAATGTGATTATCCAAGAAGATGAATGAAGATTTTCAGAATGAGATGATATATCCTCAGAAGTAGGGTCACTCTAATACTTGTTGATTGAATGTTCAACAGCTGTTTGAACATATTGTCATTTGGGAGGAAAAAAAAAGAACCAATTCATCAAAATCAACAATATTCACAGAGGGAGTTGTACAGTCTCATAGCTACCTTTATATCAAATCTACTCTTAAAAAAATTTACTTTAACCATCTGTTGTACCTAAGAAGACACTACTTAGCAGTAACACTGTTATTTTCAAGTTAAGTGAACTACTGAACATAATAGTATAAAAGCCATTGGGGATGGGACACAATTATGAGAGGGTCCTTATCTAACAAAATCAATCAAAGTAACCTGGTTCTGTGTATCCTTGATGAATCCCCAACAATTAAAAAAAAAAAGAAAAAATATGTGTATGTGTGTGACAATTTAGACGTATGTATTTGAGAAGAACAATTTTACAATAATTAAATGGAAGGAGAAATTTTTCATAAATAGTTGGCAAACATAAAGTGCTTCACTGCTAACCTTTTTTATTATTAAATCACAGCTGTGTACATTAATGCACTTATGGGGTACAATGTGCTGGTTTTATGTACAATTTGAAATATTTTCATTGAACTGGTTAAACATAGCTTTCATGGCATTTTCTTAGTTATTGTGTTCAGATATTTACATTCTACATTTAGTAAGTTTCACCTGTACCCTCCTAAGATGCACCATAGGTGTGGACCCACCCTTTTAACAAAATCTTTTGTCAATGAAACAATTTTATCAATGTTCATTATTAGTCTCATTGGGGGAGAGGATGGCATTTTGTTTCTTGTTTTAATATTAGTAGATTGATAGGTATTGGGTTGCAAAAAAATATAGCATTTGTTATGGAAGGGAGGTGGAGGAGAGACAATTGCCTACAGCTGGAAGTTGCCTGTCCTGGGTAAGCTCAGTGGGGCTTCCTAACAGCAGACATGAGACTATAAACACCTCAGCTACCTATTCACACTTCCTTTACTATTAGTTTTGTTTCTCTTGTGGCTAGAAGGTGACTATTATTTAAAAAAAAAAAACTATTTTAATGATTCATGCTCAAAAAAAAAAAAAATGCCAGTTTTCAAAAACAATAGTTCTGTCATGAGTCAGAGTGACATCAGATGGCACAAAGATTTGTCAAGTGGATCTTACTCAAGAGATTTCAGGCTCCTCTGTGCTGATAACATAGAGCCTGGAGGATTTAATTCACTTAGGTTTTAAGAGTTTCTGCCCTGTACTATACAAACTGTCTGCAGATGTTGTTATTTTTTGTAGTCAGGAATGGATTGTGTTCTCCATTGGTCAATAAGTATTTAACCTATTCCATTCTTTTATTTTTTGAATTAGAATATTGTCTTTTATTTATAAAAAGTAAATAAACGTATATATAATAATTATACTTTTCAGAAATATTTAAACTTTAAAGTTTTAGATTTTTTAATATGTAATGCATTTATAAATTCTCATTTTCTGTAAATTTTTCTCTTATGACAATCCAAAATGGATTTTTTTATTTTGTAAACAGATAAAACAGGAAATTGTCACAAATTTATAATCTAAAGTGTGTTATTTTATAAATAGTTATTTATGTAACACGAGACATAATCTTCAGCATATGACAATGTATGAAAATTGACAGCTTTTCCATTGAAAACTGTAATGTCTGCTTGTGGGATAGGAGGCTTCCTGGAAACATTAACTATATAGGTGTAGAATCCCCATAAGCAGAAGGGTGCACAGTTTTTAGCTGTCGTGTCCTAAAATCCTAGTTACTTTTAACAAGGGGCTTCACTTTCTCTGTCTGCAATGGGGCATTTAAATTGTGTGTTGGGCCCTGGAACAGAATAATAAAAATGCAAACGTTTCAAACTCTCGGTTTGTATAATTTAACATGTTAGCAATGTTAATGTAAAAAATACCAATTTAAGTTGGATGTGGTACCTCATGCCTATAATCTAGCACTCTGAGAGGCCAATGTAGGTGAATTGGTTAACCTTACAAGTTCAAGAGCAGCCGGGGCAAGAGCAAGACCCCATCTCTACCAAAAATAGAAAAGCTAGCTGGGCTTAGTGGTGTACACATGTAGTCCTAGCTAGTTGGGAGGCTCAGGCAGGAGGATCACTGGACCTCAGGAATTTGAGGTTGCTGCGAGCTATGATTCCTTGGTATTCTATTCAGGGTGACAGAGTGAGACTCTTTCTCCAAAAAATAAGTTTCCTTATTCTTTCTTTTGTCTATCCTTTCTTTCAGATTGCTAGGAATCTTCTACTACCAAAGAACTGTACTAATAAAAAGAAAAACAATAGGAATGAAGGACCACTTTTTCATGACTGTAACATGCAGTGACCACCTGTGACAAAATTTGAGTTCATTTTTGTGATTTTTTTTTTCCCAAATTGATGTGATATATCTGCTTCACCACAATGACCAAGTCCTTGTTATTGGGCCTGTGTACCCAACTCCCAGTAACTCTGAGTTTTCACTGTTCAAGTTCAGCCTACCTCAGCTCCCTTTTCTGGCAGAGTGGGGGTGGGGGCATGGAACTCTAGGAAGAGCCAGTGATAAACTTGACTTCAGCTGCATCTATCCACTTCTCTGGCTCTTCCTACTTCCTAATCCTGCTTCACTTCCAGCCTTGAAAGTCAATAAATTATTTGCAACCAAATATTTTCTTGATAATGATTTCTGATTTAAGTCAGAAATATACTTAAGACAGTTTAAGTATTAAGGAGCCTGATCTAAGACAGATAATGTCTGTGGAAGTGGAACAAAAGAGACCATCCTGAGTAACTATTTTAAAAAGTTGTTTTCTAGAAAGATTATGTAATATCCTACTCTCCACCTCTGAGCTTTTACCTCATTTGTTTAGCATCGAGTATAAATGTGAAAAAAAGGAGAGGCATGTCCAATCTGGTAATGAAAAACTTACTTTACTATAATTTACTCATGTTTAACTTACTTTACTATAATTCAATAATTAGAGAAGTTGAAATGTCTTAATATCAATCATTCTTATGCTTTTTTTGAAATTAAGTAGGAATCAATAATGCCTTTTCCAAAATAAAAAGATAAAGATATTATAATCATCTCTATTAGAAAGTTTTATCAATGTCAGTAATTAATAAGTCTTGATTGGCACTGAATCGGGAAAAAAAATTGGACTCCACTTTTAGAACTAGGGCTTTTGTAATGTATAAAATAACTTTATGCCAACCAAGAATATTCACACTAATAAATAAAAGTGTTTTCCAAAATTTCCTCCCCTGCAGAGCTGAGAAAAAGGCAACCATGTTTTGAGGGTGATTTTAAGTAGGTCTATAAAACTCTTAAGGTCCCCTTAGGGATTCGGAACTCATTATTATGAATATTTGTAAAAATCTTCAAACATATCATAAATATTCTATATCTGCTTGTTTGAGGTTTATAAATATCAAGATTTTTGTCTAATAGCTCCATTTCTGGGTAAAAACTGTTACCTGAGTGTCATATTTTTGTTACTAATATGAATAAATGCTATACATATAAAATAGGAAAAACATTTCAGTAAAATGACAAATATGAAAAGTACAATGTGATCTAATGTTATGTTCTTCTCCTGTGCCATTTGCAAATACCAGTGTACTTCATGCTTCGGGAAATACAAGTGCCATTTCTTTATACAAGAGATTATGATGAGGATTGCTTTACTTCTACCACTATTATAGGAATTATTACAAGTGAACATTTCATACTTTAAAAGCTAACATAAACTAATGAAGGCTTTTTATTTCTTGCAATTTTCTGGTTATTTTTATGAAAATAGCCCTACAAAATCTCCAACTTAATATTCTTATGTTAAATCTTACTATCTTCAAGCAAATTGATACTCTCCTTCAAATTATCTGTCTTTCAATTAAATCACTCTTCTCTATTTATCCTGTAAGACAAAAAAATGTATGTAGGTTTCCCCTTTTGTTAACTTGTAATTCCTCTCTATTTATCCTTGTCTAGGACTCTTAAAGCAAATCTATATTTGTTTTGCTTTGTACCATCAAATCCCTTGCTAATAGTCTTCTCCCAGTTAGGGTCTTGAGGGGAGTTAAGGCTTGTCTTACAGTGCTTGTGAGAGGTTTATTAACAGCAAACACAGGATGGATTCAATGGTTCTTGCTTTTCCCCATCTCTAATTATCCTGTCCTACTAATATTCCTTTAGGAGAGCGTTCATCAGCATATACATAAAAGGAATTCTACAGATTGTGTAACTTAAGATCAGTTCTTCTCGGGTAAGGATATAGTATCTGACAGATGTCAAACCACTAGTCCAGAGCTCCCTGCAGCAGTCAATTTAGGGTCAAAATCTCCTGACTCCCAATGTTTATTTTTTCACTACATTGTATCTTCTCTTATAGTCTGTCTCTATAATAACTTTTTCTTATTTCATAATCATATATTCTAAGTGATGCTTTTCAAGAGTATTCTAAATTAGGTTATCCTTCATCTACAAAGCTTAATTCTAGATCAGTGGTTCTAAACCTTCCTAATGCCGAGACCCTTTAACACAGTTCCTCATGTGCTGACCCCCAACCATAAAATGATTTTCATTGCTACTTCATAACTGTAATTTTGCTACTGTTATGAATCATAATGTAAATATCTGATATCCAGGATGTATTTTCATGGTTACAAAGGGGTCTCGACCCACAGGTTGAGAACTGCTGTTCTAGATTAAGCTTAAATTAGACGATCACCCAGATCCTTATGACTTTTATACAGGCACATTTGTTCAGCCACTGGCAGGCCACAAAAATTGTACATTTTTGTCTTTCATAATATTTTCTTTAGCAGGAATAGCTTTCCTTCTTCTAAATCCATCCTAAACCCCATCCATTTTTAGAAGTCCAGTAGATTTTCAATTTTATTATGAAGCCATTCCTAGCTTCTCACTTCCTTTGAGATTCCCAATAGTTTGGTGATTCTTAACAGTTTGTATCTTAAAGTTTAGCACTTAATTATGTGTTTTCCCTTGCCTTCTCAGATTTTTAGTGAAAAAAATATAATCCATTGTATTTAGTTTAAGCATTTTAGTTAGATGAATACATAGAGAAAGAGAGATGATCTATAAAAAGGTAGATAAATAGGTAATATGCACAATATTGAAAGATCAATGTGTCAGTTTTGAATTCTATTCTGACAAAAATAAAGCACTAAAAAAACTGAGACTGTTCTGGAAAAGGCAACACTTACCTTCCCTGGACAACTCTCAGAAATAAATTTGCTCCCTTGTTTGAATCTAGTGAAACCTGGATAACATACTGGCACCTTTTTCTAAGAGAGGATGTAAATATTAATTCTGTTTCTACTTTGAGAAAGTGGGACAAAAATATGGCAAATTAACTAAGCAAAAGTATGCTTTCTGTGAATGAAGATGACAAAATATAAATAATATTCACTACAGTGACTTTATTATTATAGGTGTTTTAAGAAGTAATAAATCATGTATTATATTTTATACAGTCTTGCTGGGTTTACAACTGTTCCATCAGTGACTCGGAGCAAGAAAATTAATTTTGCTACGTATTTATAATTAAATTTACTATCAACAAATGTTGGATAATAAAATCTGCCTTAAAGACTTGGCGCCTGTGGCTCAACGGGCTAAGGCGCCAGCCACGTACACCTGAGCTGATGGGTTCGAATCCAGCCCGGGCCTGCCAAACAACAATGACGGCTACAACAAAAAAATGGCTGGGCATTATGGCGGGCACCTGTAGTCCCAGCTACTTGGGAGGCAGAGGCAAGAGAATCATTTGAGCCCAGGAATTGGAGGTTGCTGTGAGCTGTGATGCCACAGCACTCTACCCAGGGTGAAAGCTTTAGGCTCTTTATCAAAAAAAAAAAAAAAAAATCTGCCGTAGAAAGTGATTGTTATTCCAGAAGATAATAACTTAAGTTCCCATTACAGATATTAGGTACTTTATGAGCTTAATTTTCTTTTTTCTCACTTACATGCTCTTCTACAAATTGTGTATCAATATGATGACTATAGACAGTTTAATAAAATATTTACTTTGTTCTTGATCAATAGATTAATTGAAAAAAGTTATAGAAAAACTTGCAAGTTAATTACAATAAATAATATTTGTTTTGTTTTCCATCATGCAAAACTTCTATTTAATAGTATTCTGTCTTCCCATTTTGTGTCATAGTGGGAGGTAAAGTTTTTTTTACATAATAGAAGATATACAGGGGTTAGTTCCTACCACACCCTAGCCATGAGCATCCAAAGGGCTGACCAATAACTTAATTTGGAAATAATTTTCTCTCCCAAGAATGTAAAACTTTTTACCCAGGAATACAGAGGACCTATTCCATGGGATAATATTAACTTTTTCATGGGTTCACAAAAAAATAAATAATTCAAAAAAAGTGCTAAAAGCCTTGAATACAGTAAATTATTGAAATTAGTTATTATTACTTTGACTATTGCCTTGTTCTTATAGAAGGCCATATTTACTGTCAAAGTTATATTGGGGTGTTTTAACCAAAGTAATATTGGGGTGTTTTAACCAAATTGTGTACCGAAACAGTTACTGTCATGGTCGTTATAATCCTCTGGTTACTTTTAGAGTATACTTGTCATTGTTTTTTCTAAATCTCTCCAAAATTATAAGAACATTTGTTAGTCTGTCAGTACTCAAGTGCATTGGATGAAGTTAGCCAGAGTTAGATTTTGTTGCTTATAAACCAGAGAAATCTAGGTGATAAACATACGAAAGAAATTTGACCTTGGAAATTAAAATAAAGACATTCTGGCTTCAGTTCCAGATAATCATCTTAAAGTAAATATCACAATAAAAGTGAAACAACTTTTTCAGTTTTCCACTGTATATAAAAGCCATGTTTACACTACATATTAGTTTATTAAGTGTGCGGTGGAATTATGTCTAAAAAAACAAGGTATATTCCTTAATTTAAAAAAGGTTTAATTGCTATAAAATGCTAAGGATTAATGAGTCTTCATTAAGTCATAATACTTTTTTCTGGTGGAGGGTTTTACTCTAATGCTGATTAGGGTAGTGGTTACTGAAGGTTTGGGTAGCTATGGAAATTTCTTAAGGTAAGACAACAGTAAATTTTGCTGCAACCATTAACTCTTCCTTCCAGGAAAGATTTCCCTGCAGCATGCCATGCTAATTGATACCATTATATCTCCATCAGATCATCTTTAAAAATGGGAGTCAGTCTTCTCAAACCCTGAAGCTGCTTTATCCCTTAAGTCTATGTGATATTCTAAATGCTGTTGTGGTGGTATCAAGTGTTCAAAGTTTCCTCACTAGGAGTAGATTGTATCTCAAGAAATGCTTTCTTTGTTTATTCATAAAAGGAACTCTTTATCCATTCAAGTTTCATCTTGAAAATGCACCAATTTGATCACATCTCCCGCCTCCACTTCCAGTTCTAGCCCTTTTGCTATTTCCACCACATCTGCAGTCACTTTCTTTGCTGAAGTTTTGAGACCCTCAAAGTTGCTCAGAAGAGTCAGAATCAACATTTTTTCGAACTCCTGTTAATGTTGTTACTTTGACCTGCTTCCAGGAATCTTAAATGTCTAATGACATTTACATTGGTGAATCCTTTCCAGGAGGCCTCAATTTTCTTTGCTTAGATCCCTAAGTAGAATCCCCAGCTGCAACAGGTAAAGACTTATAAAATATATTTATTACATTATAAGACTTGAAAACTAAATTTACTCCTTAGTCCATGGGCTACAGAATGGGGGTTGTGTATGCAAACGTGAAAACATTAATGTAACCTGTACATTTCCATCACAGCTCTTTTATCTTTTTCCTGAGCAGTAGGTCTCTACAGTGGGCTTAAAGAATCTGGTAAACCATGCTCTATACAGAAGTGCTATCGTCTAGATTTTGTTGTTCCATTTGTAGAGTACAGGCAAAAAACATTCAGCATATTTTTAAGTGCCCTAACTTTTTGAAGTGGTAAATGATCATTTAGATGACATCTTCTAATGGAAGCTGTTGCATTTATATTAAAAACCTGTTGTTTAGTGTAGCTCTCTTCATCAGTTATCTAGACCTTTGGATCACTTGCTGTAGTTTCTGCATCAGGTTCATTGCTTTAGCTTACACTTTTATAGTATGGAGGGAGCTTCTTTCCTTAAAATTTATGATTCCTCCTCTAAACCAGAACATTAAAACCTTCTCCATCCAAGCGATGAAACGATTTTATTTTCTTATCATATGTGTGCTCACTGTCGTAGGACGTTTTATTTCTTTAAACAGTTTCGTTTTCCTTTGCATGTACATATTGGCTAAATGTTTCCCACAAGAGGCCTACCTGTTAGCCTACCTCAATTTTTGACATGTCTTCCTCATTAATCATTTCTAGGTTTTGATTTAGAGAGAGAGACATGAAACTTTAACTTGAACACTTAGAGGCTATTGTGGGGTTATAGGTTAGAGTGCTTTCTGTACTTTTTTGTCTCAGAGAATGGGGAGGATGGCAGAAAGAGACAGTTATAAGAATGGCCAATCAAAGAACATGCCACATTTGTTAATCGTTCACCATCTTACATGGGTAGAGATTGTGGTGGCACCCCAATAAAATTACAATGGTAACATAAATATCACCTGATCACCGTCACCAAAATAGATATAAAAATAATGAAAAGTTGGAAATATTGCTATAATTAACAAAATGTGACACAGAGACAAAAAGTAAGTGCATGCTGTGGGAAAAATGACACCAAAAGACTTGTTTGAGGGAATTTTGCCACAGATATTTAATATTTTTAAAACCCAGTATCTGTAAAGTGCAAGAAAACAAAGCACAATGAAATGAAGATATGACTGTAATAGAGAGAGTTGGGTTTCCTTAATGATTAGCTGAATGTATTGCTTTTGTATTTCCAAATTCTTAATCTGTACATAATCTTCAAAATAGATAGAATACATGGAAATACAACAACAGGGCTTGCCCTTATTGAAAACCATAAAACAATAAAGCTTATACACATGCAGAGACACACACACACATACTTACATACAGAGGGGGCCACAAGAGTTTATACACATTTTAAGAAAGGAAAAAACTATATTGAAATTATATTATTGTATATTTCAATAACATTTTTATTTTGTATAATGTGTCTTGTACCTCCTGTAATTGCAGAGGTCAAATGTGACTTAAGTATTATACCCTCCGTGAGGGTGCCAAAAAATATGTCTGAACTTTAGGAAAGGGAAAAAAACTACATAAAATTTCCTGATCATCAGAGAAATGCAAATCAAAACCACCCTGAGATGTCACCTAACCCCAGTGATAATAGCCCACATCACAAAGTCCCAAAGCTGCAGAAGATGGTGCCGGTATGGAGAGAAGGGGATAATGTTACACTGTTGGTGGGAATGCAAACTAACACAGCTTGTTTGGAGAGAAGTATGGAAACTCGGGCAATGCCTGTGGCTCAAAGGAGTAGGGTGCCGGCCCCACATACTGGGAGTGGCAGGTTCAAGCCTGGCCCTGGCCAAAAACTGCAAAAAAAAAAAAAAAAGAAGAAGCATGGAAACTCCTCAATGAATTCAAAATAGACCTTCCATTTGATCCCCATCCCACAGTACCATTACTGGCATCCACCCAGAATAAAATAAATCATATTATCATAAGGACATTTACACTAGATTATTTATCACAGCTCAATTTGCAATAGCCAAGATGTGGGAACAACCTAAATGCCCATTAACTCAGGAATGGATTAATAAAATATTGTATATGTATGCCATGGAATACTATTCAGCCATTAAAATGATGGAGCCCTTACATCTTTGTATTAACCTGGATGGAGTCGAAACACATTCTTCTTAGTAAAGTATCAGAAGAATGGAGAAGCAAGTATCCTAGGTGCTCAATTCCAATTTGAAGCCAGTGGACAATCTAATACACACCCACATAAGATAAAAATTCAATTCAGTTCAAGATGGGGGGAGGGGCAAAAGGAGGAAGGGAGGAGGAAGGGAGATTGGTGTGCTCCCATTTAATGGGCACATCGCAGGTAGGTATATGTGGCTCATCTCCTGGGGGAGGGACACAAATACAACAGGACGCTACCTAACGAATGCAAACATTGTAACCTAATTATAGTACCTTCAAATTAACCTAAAATTTAAAAACAAACAAATAAATAAATGTTATACTCAATATATACCAATAAAAAAAGATGAATATAAGTCACACTGAGCACCTCTTGTAATTGCAGACGTTGAATGAGACTTTAGTATCACAAATTTTATCGAGTTTTTTCCTTTCTTAAAAGGTATATACATTTATTTTGGCTCACTCTGTATATATATTTTATAGTTCACCTTTGAATAATATAAGCTTGAACTGCATGACTCAATTCCATGCAGATTATTTTCAGTAAAGGTAACATTATGTGTGCCTGTCTCGCCTCGTTACCCTTCCACCATCTCTGCCCCTTCTGTCCCTGCCAGCCCCTGAGACAACAAGACCAAGCCCACCTCTCTCTTCTCCCCCTTTGCTCCTCAAAAATGAAGAGATTGAGAATGAAGAATTTTATGATGATCCATCTTTGCTTAATGAATAGTAAATATATTTTTTCTTCTTTGTTATCTTCTTTATAACATTCTCTTTAGCTTCCTTCATTGTAGGAATACAGTAAATAATATAGAACATGCAAAATATGTATTAATCCACTTTACTGTTTATAACATCAGCAAGGCTTCAAGTCAAAAATGCACTATTAATAACTATATTTTTGGAGAGTCAAAAGTTGTATGTGGATGTTCAACAACACAGGGAGGAGTCAGCACCTCTAAACTGTGTGCTGTTCAAGGATCAAGTGTGAACACACATACACACATCCATGCATGTTCTAAAATTACCTCTGAATGGCCTATATATTAAGTGACTTAGGACCAATGTATAAGCTCTGATGACTTGAGTCGATATAAAAATTATATGTCAGCTTGTGATAAAAGTCTAATCAGAAATGGGGTGAATCAATTAAAAATACATTTTTTCCTCTTTGAAAGATGTAGGCATAATACTCTCCTGTACACTAGAAACAGTTCTGTCCTTATATTGCTGCTGCATATTGATTTTCTGACTCTAGGATCCATCATAATTGGGCAATAAAATATACTATTTAATTTGTGGCAGTATTGTCAGAAATATATAATTTAGAATTATATATTAAATGGATTCACATAAGTCCCCTGGATTTATTTATTTATCTACCTCATTTGAATTAAACTGCCCTTCTGTATGGTAATGAGAAGGTACAGAATCCGTACTTAATGATGAAGACTGATTAGAATTTTAACATTTCTTTTGGAATATAAATTAATCCTCTAGTTAGTAAAAATGGAGAAGAATGTTCCGTGTTGCTCTAAAGCACTTAACAGAGAATGCTATCTTGCCCATTAACTATGAGCTTACTGCCTCTCTTTCCTTGCATGTTTTTCTAATCAAGGACACGCTTTCTCCCCTGAGGCACGTGGGAGTTTAGCAATTACTTGCAGCTCTAACACAAGGCAATTTCTTCTGGGACTGCAATCTGTTAAAGTTCAATTTTCTCAACCACAGACAAAATGATCAGAATGAATTCATTCCTTCAGAATGAAACCAAGTGAATAAACTAAATGTGATTGAAATGAACTTATGTGGCACTCATACATAAATCAACAGCCCCCCACACACACATCCCAACCTACATACTTACGACATGCATTTCATATCCCAGAAACATTTTGAAAATATTTTTTTAATCTTCCAAAGAACATTTTTTAAGTTCTAGTGAGTTTTAATATAAATTGTAATAATTGCAATTACGTATAGGTATTACAGTATCATTTTCTGAAGAGGCTGCATTATACATTTCCCCCAACACAAGACACATAACAGAGTTTCTATGGGCCCATAATCAGAGTTTCTATGGGCCCATAATCATTTCTGGATGGTAACAAATATTTCTGTCTTTCACAATCTCTTATGTTAAAATATGCACACACACACACACACTTTTTCTTTATCTCAGGATAAAGAAGGCTTAGTGTTTTTACATATGTGTTTAGCCACATATTTAGATTTTTTTGGTGAATTTATTCATCCCAATTTAAAATTTTTCAGTTTGACATTTTACTTTTCTTTTTTCTTCATAAAAGCTCCCTCCCATTTAAAGAATTGATTGTTTTTACATATATGTCACACATTTTTTCCCCAGATTTAGATAAGACAGAGACACACCATTCTTAAAAATTCAGCCAACAAATATGTTAGACAGGTTTATAAAACTATATTTATTGTTGTGTTGTCTGAAGAAGCTAAAAAGTATAACTCACATGGTTAAGGTGAATAAAATAATGATTGGATAAATTATAATATATCTACGATATAGAATAAAGCAGATCTGTTTGTGATAGCCAAGATACACTATGCGAAACAAGAAATATAGAAAATTGATTTTTGGTGACAAGTTGACATTACAGTCAGGGATGAGATTTTTATATTTCATTTTGTAACCTTCAATATTTTTAAAATTTATTAGAATAAACTTAAATTACCTTTGCCATTATTGTGGTCATCAATATCATCATTGCAGTTGTAATGTGATCATCATTATTCAAGTACAGAATAACTCTTTTTTAGATTTAAGTAACAAATTCATATTTAAATAAATCATGCACATTTCCTAGTTTTTCGGTTTTTTCAAGGAAAAGTATTTGAGATAGTAATAAGTAATAAAGGTAAGTATGAGTGGGAGATGATAACAGTTAACTTGTCTAGGACCTCGTATGAATTCTTGTTCTGTATTTTTCTAGATATGACTCTATCTTTTGCTAAGGAAATGTAACTGTTATTTACAAGGATCCTAGTGATATAAAATGAGAAACTTTGGCATAGCAAGATTTAGGTTACTGTTTTTCTAAAGCTATCTATGAGTGCCTGGCTGTTTTATTTTAATATCATCAAATACTCAAGAGTGAAGAAACATTCAACATATATGGCTGGTAAATAGCTGAATCACAAAGCTTAGATGGGTAAGCTCATAAGACGACAATTGGTATGACAATTGCAGAAATCGTCACTTTAGTGGATACATTTAGGAAATTCTAACCAATATCACACATAAAGCCATGACCTCTGTGTTAGCAAACATCTATGTAGAGTTCATGAAACTTCCAAAGGATTGGCTGAATTGCCAACTAATGGAAATTCTCTTTCTTGCATACAGGGTTAAGTGCATTGATTTGTGTACTATTTAAACTCAGTACAAGGGTTATTAAGTACCTACTGTAAAATCTGAGGAAATGACAGAAAAAGAATTGTTCCTATGAAATAGAATAAGTGCAACTGATATTTCTGGTTTACAAATGGGGAAACACAGGTTTAGTAAGGATAAGGCTCATGCCCCCATCATACAGTTGATAACTCACTAAATGTTATTTAGATTCCGATTGCCATATTCCAAGTCTTTTTTGACTCCACATACAGTATATACTATTAATGTACTCTATTTTGTACTCTACTTTTCCTTTCAAAACTTTACCACCAGGATTTCTCCATATTTCATATGAATATCATTTTTATAAGATATGAAATTATCATCATGTTGGTGTATATTTTCTTTTCTTTTTTGTGTGTTCTTAAAAATAAAGGTGTTGTTAACATTGACACACTTAAGAAATTAAGGAAATTAGATAATGAATAAAAAGTATAAAAAAAGGTTAGGTACAGGTTATCTCCTGTATATGGCTTGGTGATTTTTTTCACAGTTTAAATTATAGCCTTTTTCTTTATAGATTTGATATATGATTTGGTCTATGCACTAAAAACTTATTTCTCATTGTTTAGTGGATTCTTATAAAACAAATTCATGAGAGTGAAACTAATTAATCACAATGCCACGTGACCAGTCTTATTTTGACCTAGGCTGACCTATAAGGGGACACTAAGAATACTACAGTTTTGGAATATAGACAGTGAACTTTGATTTAATGATGTAATAAACATATTCTTCTAATTTCTGTTCTTATAAGTGGGATGGCCATAAAGTGGCACTGGGGCTTATAGACTCCTCTCACTGAATCTTTTCCATTCCTCTCTAAAAAGGGATGAATGTACCACCGAGACCATGTTTTTCAAAGTCTTTTGCTCAAAGTACACTTATGGTGGAATAGTGCATGCAATGACTGGCCTTAACTTTACTTTATAATTTATTTATTCTATAGAATCTTGATTAACATATATAATCTTTTATTAATAATGTTTGACATGTAAATACTCTTAATAATTCAAGCCCTACATGAATGAAAATATTGGGTTGATTTGTTAAGTACCACTTGCTTGGCATGCTTTTATCCCTTTAATATAACTTTTCATAGAGGTATCACTTTTGAATTATATAAATCAACTGAAAAACTTATAAAATCATACTGAGCATGTACTAATTCTGCATAAAGGTGCAGCTACTGTTCTCTAATACCTCACTGGATGGTCTGGTTACTTAATGTCAAGATAGTAATTTGAAACTTCAAAAAGAAAAGTTACTTCAAGGTAAATAGAAATTTAATGATGGACTTCCACATTTTGTCATGTCCAGATTCTATTTTGAACATATAAGAAAAGACATTTATAAAAAGTACAATAGAAGCAGATAAACGACTAGGTTACAAGAGTAATTGAAGTAGGGGTGGTGCTCCAGTGCAGAGAAGAGAAGATTTAAAATATCTGATTTAACATTCATTAAAAAGGTGCTGGAAAGATACATCAAATAGAATTTCAGTCACTGTATTTGGAAATGTTTTTGAAACTTTATCGTAACATATTCATCAACATTGTGTGTGGCAGAAGTATCTTGAATCAAAGTGTTGAAAGTGTTTTCCTTCTTCTGATGCTTTGGACCAAGAAAAGAAAATAAAAAACATCTTCATGTAAGTTTTCAATTTTCTGGGTGTGGCACCAGGAGCTAAGCGTTCAGGGAGCCAGACACGTGCACCAGGGCTGGTGGGTTTGAATTTGGCTTGGGCCTATTAAATGATGACATCTACAAAAGAATTAAATGATGACGTCTATAAAAGAATAAATAAATAAACAAATAAGTTCTTGAGTTTCAGAAAACAAGCTGAAGAGTAATGAATACCATTACTGGCTGAGGTTCTCAGAGATTTAGGTATTAGTATTTGTTAACCAAAGAGGAACAAACTGATGAATTTTCAGGACGGAGTAGGTACTTCATCCTAGACACAATGTTCCCAAATGAGATATAAATTTTAAAAATTTACACTTGAAATAATTAAAAATCTATTACTTCTTTCAATTACTTAGGAGTTTTAGATTAAATGTGATCAGTTATGTGATGACAGTAACATAAAATTATGTTTCTTTAATATTAATTATGACATTTATTTGGTCATCTTAATTATAATCATTGTCTGGGTGATTTTTAATGCATAGCTTTTTAAATGTCAATCTGTATACCGGAACAAGTATTTTCACTTTATGAGCCCAAGTCCAATTGGCTAATATATTCTAGATCTAGAGATTAAATCTAAGTCAGTCTGACATCAAAAAGGTCAGAATGAACCAGATACTAGACATTTTAAACAATATTTACAATATACTTCACAGTTTGGCCTCTAATTTTCCCTCCTCATTTAATAATTTAAAAATATTTTTGGAATACTAGTTATTGACATAGAGAAAGAATCATTGAGACACGAATTCCTTGCCCTCATTAAGTTTATCAATCATTGAATCAGTCAATATATAAATGACAGAAAGTGTTAAATCATATAATAAAACCTAGAGTAAAGTAGACAGTCAGATTCGCCTTCCTGTCTGCCTTCAAGAACTGTCACATCTGCTAAGAGTATTATCTGCAGAAGGCCTTCAGCTGTTACTCTCCTCAGATATTAGCTCAACTGCAGAGTGCCCCTCACCCTAAATTATCCCTTTTCTAAGGGTAGCTCATATTCAAAGCCTGATGCAAGAAGGATTGTGAAGGTCACCTTGGCCCAATGGAGGACCACTCAATCAGGCCACTCTAGCTACAGAGGGACCAGGCAGTCAATCAAGATTTTTGTAGGTCCTGTATCACAATTTAATTATCCCTTCTGTCCATTTCTGATTGATGTCCTTCCATGTCATACATGTTGACCCCAAGCACATCCCTTAACAAACATTCTGCATGTTACCCTGTGTTTCAGGTAGACAACTAAGCCAGCACTCCTTATTTTAACAGGTCATTCTTTCCATAGGGTTCTACAGTGTCATCTTTCCATAAATCAAAATACACATAGCTGAGTCTTATTGTCAGTAAACTGTTCTAGTTCTTAAAATATTTGTGATATTATTATAAACTCTTAATTACTACAGCTTAATAATAAATTTTAGTATGTAGAATGGTAATCTAATTTTATTCTTACTCAAGACAGTCTTTGCCATTTGCAATTCTTTTCATTTCTGTAAGTATTCAATTTTCCCAAAAATTATGCTGAGGTTTTCTTATCATTGTCTTGAATTTAAAACAAATTGTTGAGAAATAAATTCTTTACAAAATTAAGTCATTCAACCTATAACGTATACTTCTATTTGTCTTTAATATTTCTCAATAATTATTGCTTTTTACATAGAAGCCTTGTATGTGTTTTTATTTAACTTATTTCTAAGTACTGATAGCTTTGATAATTTTAAAATACAATTATATATGTGTTTATTATTAGATGATATTTAACAATACAATGACATGGTATTTTTTTTGGCAGTTAAATTGTTTCTTGTCTTAATGTGTTTTTCACATTTAATGATTTTCAAATCTCAAATATTCTTACTTCAAATATTGTTTCTGCTCCATTCTATTCACTTTTTACTTTGGTAACTCCCTTAACAAGTATGTTTGACCTTTCTTCTTTTTTTTTAAAGTTTCTCCTCATGTTTCTCCTGAGGACTTTCCCTCTGAATCCTCTTTGAATATAATAATTGTCTCCTCATTGTGACTAATATAATGTTTAAGAAATCTATTGTTATATTAATTTGTTATGTTTTTACTTCTTTGATTGTCATTTAATTCTTTGTATAGACACGGATTTCACTCTGAAAATGCTATTTTGTCATTTAATTACTTAAAATGTTCATGTTTTTAAATGTATATAATAGCTTCCATGTAGATTTTCCTTAAATATGTTTCTATTATATATATTTCTCTGTGTGTGTTGCATATGTTATATATCTGTGGTCACAGATTGCTAACATAAGACAAATTGACATCTTGGTTAGTCACAGTGAGGTTTTGTTTTGCTTCATTTTGTTCTGTGATTCACTTTAGTCATAATAGTAAGTTTTTCCCAAGCCTCATTCGTCTTCACAGAGGCACATATAATTCAGTTCGGGTTTAACAGATGTTGAGTTTTTGACAGAACATTAGAGCAGATATTTTTAATGAAGTGGGAAAAAATAATTAAAAGGATAGACAATGAAATTTAAATAATCAAGCCCCAAAAGAAAGTTCTGAGGATGGTAACTGTGCAAAATTCAAAATTTTGGGTAAACTTCCTGGGACATGTTTTATAATTTGTAAAAAAATAAAAAGTGAATACTTAGATACATGGATGAATAGATAGATAATGTTCCTGTATTGAATTATTCTTTGTGCCACACAACATTCTGTTTCTTCATTTTTTAAAAATTGCTTAGAAATTACAATGAAGCACATGGAAACTCAGACTTGAGGATATATAATCTACCCTAAGACAAAGATAGCAGAACCATAGTCAAGTTTCAAACCCAAGCTGGTCATGCTCTGCAGCCTAGTGACTTAAATTTCACACTGTTGTTTCAATCAGTGAGATGCTCTATCATTTTATTAGCCTTTGGGGATGATTGGAACAGTCTCTCTAAGTTGCTAGACCGGCATAATAAAGGGGATAGAGAAATATCAATGGGAGGTGATGATAGGGTGTTCAGACAAATAGATCTTTCTAGTTATCTGCTAAAATTTTAGCTAGAAAAATATGTGGGTCCAAATCAAACTTTTTAACTGAAAGTTACTTTATTGTAAAATATTCTTGCTAAAGATTTATCCCTGTAAGCCATGAACTATGGAATCATTAATTCTCTGAGATGTGTGCATGTGCATTTTGCATTAGTATATTTAAGTGAGCCAGGAAATTTATTGGTGAAATGGAAGCATAACATTTACATTCTGATGTGGTTAGCAACGCTTTTTTTTTCTTCCTAGTTGGGGCTTCTACATATATATCTAGTTGCTATAGTGGTTTCTGATGAAGATGAAGAGAGCTTAAATTAACAATGATGAATTGTAAAAAAAAAAAAAAAAAAGCTATAGCTAAATATTCTAAGCACCAATAAAAAGATTTAATAACTCCTTTATCCTAATATGTAAATTTTAAATTCCTTTAAAAATTATTTATTTGTAATTATTATGAATACATAATAGTTATATATCTTTATAGGGCACATGTGATGATATGATAAATGTGTACAACATGAATTAATCCAAACAGGGAAATGGGACATCCATCACCTCAGGCATTTAATATTTGTCAGTGTGAGGAACTTTTCTATTCCACTTGTTTAGTTATTTTAAGTATACCCTAAATTATTGACTTATTGTTGATTATAGTCACTTTGTTGTGTTATCAAATATTGGTCATTCTATCCATCTAACTATGTGTTTGCAACCATTAATCACCCCATTCTATACCTCCCCACCACCACCACCATTACCCTTCCCAACTTCCGGAAACCATCATTTTATGCTGTCTCCATGAGATCCAAGCTTGTTTTAAAATATAGATCTTTTTTTTTTTTTTTTTGTAAGACAGAATTTATTCACAGAAAAGAAAGAAAAGAATACAGAAAACATTAAGGCACCTGTTAGAGGGAGAAAATTCTAGTGGGGAGAGAGAAGCTCTCTCCATTTCTCTCCCAATCTTTC